>JAJMJA010000035.1:0-109630 GCA_030568835.1 Kodamaea hsintzibuensis (nom. inval.)
CTCGGTCCACAATAACCACTTTCATTTCTCCTTTAATTGAATCATTTTGTTTTCTTGATTAAACTCTTTTTCAGTAATTGATCTCCACTATACATTCTAATCAGTATCTTCCATCAACTACTACTTCTTCTTATTCTTCTTCTCCACTACACCTCTTACATACACCTAACACTAAACAATCATCTCACATTCATCTTTAAAACTCACCTGCCTACAACTTTCCACCTCTATTCTCCCACCTCCATTCTTCACCTCTCCATTATGTCGTGTTTTTTCAGCCATTAAAATTTTTTCTTAAATAACCTCTTATTCTTTTATCCCATCCCCGTCCATTCAACCATCTCCCAGGCTGATCACCGTTTGTACCATATTGTATTTTAGATCTACGCTGCCATTGTCGTCTTAGAAGGTTGGCCCAGTTTTTTTCAGCAGCATTTTTCGAGTTTTTATAAAGAGGGATGACACAGGGATCTGATTTGAATAAGCGAGCTTCCGCGGCGCCTCGCGCAGGAAGTGTAACCGCTGGAGGACCTACAGGAAGTGGTTCTTCTAACTTCATACGTTCTGCTTCAATGAGTTCGTCTTTTTTTGCAAAGGACTCGTCCCACTTTTTCAGTCCTGACGCTTCGGAAACTGAGCCGGAGGCTGTTTCAGCCAGTGATTTGGATATTGTTGGTGCTATAGGACAGTTGAATTTGGATGATGAAGAGTATAAGGGTCACTCCCAGAAACAAGTTCCTGAAGCTACTACTGCTAATCCAGCATCAGTAACTAACCCAGGTTCTACCGTTAATAACCCAGGTGCTACCCCACCCGGTCCTTTCTTCCAACCACAATTCTTCTACCCACACCCACCACAAGGTCAACTTACACCTAACCCACTGGTGTTCTCATTCGGTACTCCAACTCTGACATGGAACCCACTGCAAAGTGCTCTGCCAAACCCATTTGGAACTCTGCAATTGGACGACGACAACAAGAAGTTCACTGGTGACTTATTGATGCAGATGGAATTCTTGGAGCCTGTCAAACGAGTTGACGAACAACAAGTACCTGCATTCAATGATTCATCATTGCCACGTACCGACGCAAATAACTCGCCAGCAATGCACCAAAATCATTCCAACACTCCTCACCACAATCAACACCATAACCCTAACACGCACCCACAAAGCAACAACACCGCCAATAACCAGAACTGGAACTACGACCACCGCATGATGTCATACACACCAAACTTCCCTAACTACCAGTATCAACCCCGTAACTACCGATACCGTAACTTCAATGACGGCATGAATGTTCACCGTAAAACCATGCACACGAACAGGCGCAAGGGTGACGACGCCCAAAAGTACGCCAACTGTAAATTGGAGGACTTTTCAGGCGAGCTCTACACCTTATGTAAGGACCAGCACGGATGTCGTTTTCTCCAACGTCAATTGGACTTGGGTCTTGAACCAGGTACTGATGCCTTAAGTTACGACATTGCCGCAACAATGATCTTCAACGAAATATACCTCAAAATTGTCGAGTTGATGACCGATCCCTTTGGTAACTACTTGATCCAGAAGTTATTTGAGTGCGTTTCTGTTGACCAGCGTGTGATTTTGGTGAAAAACTGTTCTTCTGACTTGATCCGCATCGCTTTGGACCCACACGGAACGCGTGCGCTCCAGAAACTTGTAGAATGCATTTCAACTGCAGAAGAGCTGGAGTTGGTTATTGAAGCACTCCTGCCTTATATTGTTCTGCTCTCGCGTGACTTGAACGGAAACCACGTTGTGCAAAAGTGTCTCCAGCGTTTACAACCAAGAGACAATCAGTTCATCTTTGATGCCGCGCTGCAAAACTGCATTGAGATTGCAACACACAGACATGGTTGTTGTGTATTGCAGCGCTGCTTGGACCACGGTACTTTTGAGCAACGCAAGCAATTGCTGCTCGAGGTGGCCAAACATGCAACAACATTACTGCTTGATCCGTTCGGCAATTATGTAGTTCAATACGTGTTGGCTCGTGGAGACGACAGTCTGATTGGAATTATTGTTGACCACATCAAGTCCAATATCATTCTGTTAAGTTTACACAAGTTTGGGCTGAATGTAATTGAGAAGCTGTTGCGTATCAGCAAGTTGACTAAACCTTTGATTAAGGTGTTGCTCGAACACGAGGAGCACTTGGGCGAGTTGTTGAACGACGCTTTTGGGAACTATGTTTTGCAAACGAGTTTGGACGTTGCTGATAGCGAGGACTTGGCTAGTTTACTGGTTGCATTGCAACCGTTATTGCAAGGAATTAAGAACACACCTCATGGAAGACGAATCCTTACTAAGATTACATGATTCCTACGAGAGTGGGATATTGAAAGGAATACTTTCTTGAGTGTGACAAGCACATCGAATAAGGGCACCCAATTGCCTTAGAAATTGGACGTATATAATTTTGTATTTTAGATTGTACACTAACGTATTGTATCTTTATGATGTTTAAATGTAGCTTGTAGAAGTTAGCTTAGCTTTTGGCAAAGTTGAGCATTGGTAGAATGAATGTGATATGTAGAAGTAGGAATTCTTCACTTACTATTATTGTATTAGCTTGCTACTTCCAAATAGATTTCATACTGAGTCTAGACCCTGAGTCAATATAATTACCCACCCAACACCCTGATAAAGTAACAATTCAGCATCTTGGTAACCCTTCACTGCAGAATACATCTATAAATAAAAGAGCACAATGTAAACTATTAGGATGCTTAGCATCTAGTTTGTTCTAAAAAAACCCAATTGTTCAGAAGTGAAGGATGAAACAAAATTGGGGTACATAAGGTATGTTGCCCACTCAATTTCAAGATAGAATGCGCGTGGTTGTTAATCTGATCTAAGCTTATAGCTGGAAAATGGCATTAGTAAATTTGTATTTATAACTTGTGAGTTTTAAATAAGCCACCTAAGAACAAAAACCACCAAAGAGTGTATTGTTTTGCATTCAATAGAATTGGAGAAAGGTTGTATAAATAGCGTATTGAGGTTTTACTAGTATGAATCATTGTTCAAGCTTCTTGTAAGAACATCGTGTTAAATGAAGTTACTTGTATACTTTAACTTGTAAATAAAAATACAATTCATAATTCATATAGATACGAGAAAGATGTTTGTGTCCAATTTTGATATTCGATTATTAGTATTATCCATTAAAGTAGATATTATCTATGCTCAATACACCACAAACAGTCTATTCAAAGTCCTCTTTTGGTTGCTCGTATTAATTACACTCTTTCAGAGCTTTTAGTAATCAATTCAAACTAATGGCACATAAATTACTAATTGTTATCACAAGTGAAAAAGATATCTTCAAAGTTCTACCAGAACCCTCAAGAATCGTAATAAAATTGAAAACAAGCTTCAATTATAAACAATTACTTAGGTTACACGAGTGAAAGATAATTGTTTTAACATTAACCCAAATAACCATCATAAATAAGCGACATGTACATCAAATTGAAAAGTAAAATATGTTTAGGGAATGCTGAAGAGATTCACAGAAGACTTTGAAGATAAAGTATCAGCGGAGAAGGTATAGGAGTTAACCTCAAAGACACGAAGAAAAATAGTTGGTTATATATGTAAGGGAAACCTCAAGGACTCAATTTACCTTTCGTTGGAGACGTTGCTTTCAATTTCTTCTTTCAATGGTTTCGGTTCGCCAATCGAATACAGATTTTCAGACACTGAATTAAAAATTGATACCTTGGTTCAAGTTTCTAGTACCCAATGCGTTGATATCCTTATCTCACACTTGTCTAACATATTAGAGAAAAACCGTAATAGGTTTTCTCCAAACTCGGTATCACTGAACCTGTTTTGCCGGTGGTAATTGCACCTACATAACCCTAAAGTATTGAATAAAGCTAAAGGAATTGAAGTTTGTGTGAATGGTCGCTCTTTTAAATCATCCAGGATGTTAACCCTTCATCAATTCGTTAGATACTTTTCCTTATAACATACTCAAGGTAGCTTTTGAGGCTGGTGATAAGTACTTGAGCTGTTTCACTATAAACTGTGCACTTAAAGTTTTGCTTTAGAGCTCACCACCTGATAATATCGCCTCACCACTCAGGAATACAAGTGCAACTCCCAATTCGCAAAAGCTTTAGCTTGATTTAGATCAGACTTCTCGAACTTGAACTTGAGCTTGCAATCTTTAACGTCAAATCAATTCCATGGTTCAATTGACCAGATTAGGCTTCCAAATGGACTTCAAGTATTCCATATTGATCTAGATCCTTATGGTCTTGATCAGATTTGTGCACATTAGAGTCCTAGTTTTAACGAACAATGTGAGTTCTTCCCTTTCCCTGAGACGTTAAAAGAATTGAATAGCAGAGGTGATTATTCATTAAAATCATCATCTTCAGAATTGAGAGACTTGAAGTATTTGTTCCTTAAATAGACCCTCTTTGAGTTAAGCTACCTGAACTATAAAGATGTTAAATTTGGATACGTTATCGAACCTTGAAAACATTAGTATGCCATTGAAACTCGAAAAGGTGAGTATTGCGATTCGTCACTGTGATCTAGAAGTTACTTATTGAACGATATGAACAAATTAAAGCCGCTAACGGTAGTCAGTTGCGAGGTACTTCTTTGAACGCCCCAAACAGCTTAAAGAAGTAATACAATACACTCCTGTAGTGGAAGGCGCCTATATTGATGTGCTTGCAGCAACAAATCTTCATTCATTGGAATCTATTTTTATGGATCATGTTTACAACTGGAGTAGAGTCAAATTACCCCCAAATGTAATGAAGATACTCTCATAGAATAACCGTTTTACTACTCACTATCTTAAGAATTCAAATATCCCGTAAAGCTCCAACAGTTTGAAGGTCCTTTTGGTAACGTTCTGCATTGAGTATAATTCCTTAACAATTTGAAGAAATCAAGATTAGTAACAATTAATATATTGTTGATTGACCATAGTTGAATTGGTCTATACTAACCACAAATCGTTTCTATTCTTTGGAGATAATCTTGAGACTTAAGATTTAATGCTTGCGAGTTGTTAACGCAATTGCACTTCCAAAATATTGAACATCAAGAGTTACCGTGGAAAGTGTTTCCCAATAACCTTAATAATTTAGTATTCGAGGTGGTATGATTCTGCTCATTAGCGGAGACATAAAAAGATTGAACAAACTTGAGGAGTTAACCATTGATAGTTATGATATCGTTACATCCTTCAGCATCGACATTTTTGAAGTCCCAGTCTCTTTGGAGATTCTCTCAATTAATTGCCGATTGAAAAGATTAGCAGGTTTGGCCTTCGGGCAGAGTTGAGGTTATTATTTTGGGAGGAAACAGTTGGGACACCAATTTATCTCAAAAGTGTATGTAGCAATAATTTCAATTCAGAGTAGAAACCCGAAAGGAGTGATTGTCCGTAGTTGGTATCAAAATAGTCAAGAGTTGAAAAAATACATTGATTCAGGTATCTTGTGAGTCCGAGAATATTTTGAATGATTTAAACCAGAGTCGCAAATTGATAGTCTTAATTAGAACTATTGGCAGCATCCATATACATTGGCATTACTCCCAATATTTATATACATATTCAAGAACTAATAATTAAATGTAGATATCAACTCTTCTAAATCTAACCTTGTTGTTCATTACATCGTTTAAAGTAATCACGTTCGCTAACAACCACACACAATCTCTTGTCAATATTTCAATCATACATCTTGAAATATTTTCCAGCATAGAGAGTGCACGATTGCATCTGCTGGTAAACTGCCTCGAAATACCCCATGTCTCATATTGATTACACTTTCATTGTTTTGCTTTACCCTTACTTGTTTGCAGTGATTCTTTATCTTCCATAAAGACATCTTTAGTCGACACTAGTAAAGTGAAAGCCATAGGATTGCGGAATGAAGATATCCACTTCAATCACGGAAGAAGCGGATAATCCGCTCGAACCCCATTAATAAGTCTGTGCTAATTAATAATAGAATCTAAAGTGATCAATATCCTTCATCTTCTCTAAATAGGCAAAATGAATTTCATTAGTAGCATGTTTAAGTGAGAAAGGCATGGTAAAACCAAAAAAACACAACATTCATGAATAATTATTGAAGGTACGTGTTGACCATATTAACTACAAGGGTAATTATAAACCATTGTTCAACATGGTTCATACTTATGGTGTTTCCTATCCAACTTTTATCCTTCTTCGGGGTACATTGGGTGCAAATTGATTTATGTACAGGATATAACAAGTGTAAGAGAAGTGATTAATTTTAGCAGGTGTGCTTGAAGATGATTTTGATTGGGTGTAATGTTTTTTGTACAATGGCCAAAACACTTAGTGAAGTGTTTAGGTTATGACTGGAGTGGTGCACATTTGATGCTAATCTATTATCTGTGTAACGGGACCTTTATAAACGTTCACATGCATTGCAGTACATTATCTCCTTAATATTAATTAGTAGTACCAAGCTGTGAAGTTGAGTACTTACACACTCTTTATTATGGTAAGGATTACATAATAATCAAATACCGACACCCTTGGACCCTTATTCACTCATTTTCTATGACTCTCTCTCTTCATCATCAGTTTTTTGCATTGTTAAATAACACCACAATAGAGCCTGGCTCCTCACAAAATCTTTTGTGTCCCCCGAGTCCCACCTATTATTTTTAGGCATACTTTAAGGATCTTTCATGGTCTAGTACCCACGCCCCCCTTTTGCACGCCAGCTACACCACGCGGAAGAACGCCTTGACACGGCCACGGCACCGGTAACAGTTATGCTTCGCCGAACATTAGCACATCGCCATTCCTTGATCCCCATCTACTGCTCGAATCTCCTTCGTTATACATCTCACAAAATTACGAGCTCGGCCCACAAAACGCACCCCAAGAATTTACGTGCCGTTCAAGCATCGGTAGAGATTCACCAAACTTCTGATATTTTGTTATATACTTCATCTTAGGCTTTTTTGTTCAACTTGATGTTGGATATTATATGTATGTAGTGAATTCTTACTCGCTCTTTACCTTGTTATATGTTTTTGTTTTTGTTGCTCTGGTTATTCCTTTGATTCCATTTTGTTCTTCCATATTCTTCTTGTTCTTTTTCTTAAAATCGACTCTTGGGGACTTTGTCTCGATTTTTTTGTCCCTATATAATGTAAACTATCTCATAGTAATATGATAAATATTACAGATAATCTTGAATTGTAAGAGGTTATACTTGAAGAAAAAGAGTCCCTTTAGATCCTTATACATCACCCCATCTGTTTCCCCAAGCACACCTCTTGACATTCACCGCCAAAACTACAAGCAACGCACCTTTTTCTAAAATTTGTTCCTTGCAATTTTCAAATCAAATAAAAACCTAATGAATCTGGCTCATACTTCTAGTTTACTGGAACCTCCTTCAGAAAGCCTACGTAATACAGAAAGTATGAATAATAACCAATACTTTGTTGCGTGGGTCACTGGAAAACCTACTACGTTGGATAAACCAGTGTCTGATAAAGAGAATGAGAACGAGGCTGAGGCACATGTGAAGCCCGAGATATCCTTGAACACTACCAAAAACTCAAAGGAAGCGGCCAATAGGTCCAAGATAAAGAAGAGAAAGTACTCGCGGGGAGGGTGTGACGAGTGCAAACGTCGTAAAATAAAGTGTGATGAAACTAAACCACACTGTAACAATTGCACCAGACTTAAGAAGAGTTGTGTCTATCAGTATAGACAAAGGTTTCGCTTCGAAAGTAGTCTGGTACCACTGTCAAACAAGAACAACAACGAGCCAGGGTCCAGCATACTATCTTTCAACGCAAAACAGGAACGCAAGGAAAAAGATCTTATAAAGGAAGATCAAAGAGACGATTCAAGCGATGCCTCAGGTCCAACATATTCTGTTTCAAGGCCTCATACTCAAATAAGAAGATTGGAAAACATGACTGTACCACAGATGATTTCTCCTTCTCAATCAAATACTCATTCACATACACAATCGAACTCAATGTCTCCACCAAACACCCGCATGATATCACCAGCAAACTCTCTCTACCAATCTGATTCGTACTCAGATCATTCCAGATCACAATCTAGCCACTCACATTCACACTCAGACACAGCTAGTACCAACTCTGGCCACTCACACTCACATTCACATTTACGACAAGAATTCCCTCAACCGCATTCACATTCACACCATTCAGACAATTCATACTCCAATTCAGAAAACTCACTCTCCCACTCAGACCATTCACATTCACATTCACATTCACACTCCCACTCTGATCAGTTTTCTTCAGATAGCTCACACTCACATTCTCACTCGCATTCACATTCCCACTCACAAAAGGCACCTTTCAGAAACCTCATCTCTGACATCCTTGGGACGTCACTGCCTCCTCAAAACCTTTTGAAAAACTTATTTGACGATGCTCTGCTCCTTGTCAATGACTTCAGCGATATTGTGTCTGAAGACTACCATGACTCCTCAATCGTTTCACCATTCCCGACAGGTGAACAATCAATTGGGGCAATCGACAACTACTTGGCAACACCAGAGTCAGATTTATCCGACGTCTCCGCCACTCGACAGGTAAAGGAACTAATTGAGAAAAACGGATTAGACGGACCACACGCAGTATACTTGGAAGCTGTGTGCACATCACAACTCCTGTTCCATCTTTTCCCATTTGCCGGACTGATTGAGCAGAATCAGGTAGTTAAGATCTTACTACAATGTCTGATGGACTGCCTGTTTCTTGTTTCGCTGATTCTTGCAATTCTGGCAACCTTCATGTACAACCAGACAGGCGACCCAATCCATGATGCCAACAGACTGGCATACATCAGTGCATGTTTACGTGAGTTGAACGAAGTATTCCTGAAGAAGGAGGATTACGTAGTACAAGATGACGAAACAGTGAATATAGAGAAACTCTTGCTCACCATCTTGGTGCTTACATCAACATTCACAGCGAAGTTGGGAAGCATGTTCACATCTTGGAAAGCACATCTAAGAGGTGCTCGTGATTTGCTTATTAAGTATACAGAAGTTTCGAGCACAACACCAACCAAATCTCCAGGATATACACTTGCAAAAGTTTGGTTCTATGCAATAGAGGCTTTGGCTCGACTCAACAACCAGGGCGGTTGGAATTCTCACACTCACCACCACGGACTATGTAACGCTATCTACTTTGACAGGAAAACGAACAAGACATACCATGATGCCCTTGTGGAGGCTCGTTTGCTCGTACAACTCCCAACAGAGGAGTTCAACTTGTTTCTTGGGTTTCTGAACAACTACGTAAGACTTCTCAAGATGTTCGTATTCTTACTAGACGACCATAGGAGTACCAACTATGTTGGGCCAGAAGACTTGTGTATGTTTATGTCGCTCATACACCAAAATCGCCAAACGGTTTTTGCGCCCAATGTGTGCAGACACACATATCTGATTCCAGAAAGCTCGATCATGCACCCAGGTTATATTGGACCACGGGCTCCCTTAAGTGTACAGGGTTCGCTTGCGGTGCACGCTATCGGTGGGGCCAAGGTGCAGTACTATTCGTGGTTCGACCTTCTGGAACAGATCCGTGTAGACACATTGTACTTGAGGGTACTCACAGAATTCATGAAGATGCCGCGATCCAATCCATTAGTTGTCGAGTTGATTGCAAAGATAATACGCGGAAGTTTCTTTATAAGGCTGAAGCTGAGCCCAGAGTACGCGTACGACTCACTGATCGTTAATGGAATACTTGCTGAAAGTACCAAATGGTATTTACCAACACAGCTTTTTGACGTAAGAACAGTTATGATCCAAAGCGCGTACAGAGTTTGCTTAAGGTTAATTGACTCTGAGGATGATTTCGAGGTATTGGTACTTTATTTCGAAGGGTTGGTAAAGTTAGGAAATGGAAGTTCTTTGCAAGCATTGGATACAGCAATGAAGATTCGTGAATATAGGAGGAAAGGATTGGAGTTGACAGACTTTGATGAGGATGTGCCATTTGCTTGATTGGGAAAGACATAAATGATAATATTAATAGAATATATATGATATGAAGAAACATACTCATTGGTCATGAGACCAGACTGATTTGAAAGAATTGAAATGTATGAAGATGTAGAAGATTTGGTGAGAGTGAACGATTAGGGTGATTAAGAACATGGAATGAAGTATTAAATAGAACAAAGAACGGAAAGGAAGATCTAATGAGTTGATCTTATTAGACGATCAGATGAGTTGACTCTATTAGTCGATCTGTTGAGTCGATCAGATGAGTTGATCTATTGAGTTGACTGAGTCGATCTGAGTCGATCTGAGTCGATCTAAATCGATCTGAGTCGATGATCACTCTTCAATGGTTATGTAATAATTCTTTGTGCTGTCATGGTTTTTATGTGTCAAGTCGGACATTACAAGGCTTGTTACATTTTCTATACTGGTTACACTTTTAAGCCTGATTTTTTGTATAGTGGTTAGATCTGCGTTGTCTTTAGGTTATGTAACTCTGTAACTCTGATGATCACCATTAATGAACACGTTCTCGTCTACTTCTTCCCCTATACTTTGCATTCCTCGTTTAGTGGGGTAAACGAAGATTAAAAGTCATTAATATCACTCATATTGTGTTATTTTTCACGTCGTACATTAAACGAGTTTGTTTATATATTCTTCCAAAGATTTTTATATTCTTTGTTGTTTATCGATGAGTGAAGAAAGTCCATTGATAGAGTCTGCTAAGGTAGTTAAGGCAGCCAAGCAAGCTGTTGATGAGATCAATGCTCAGATTGAGGAGCGTGATACTCCTCGTGGTTATTTGAAGCCAAGTGAGATCGAGTATGAGTTTGGTGGACCAGTTGGTGCAATTGGTATGATGGTTGGGTTCCCAATATTGATGTACTATATGTGGATCAGTGCTGCTTTTTATGGTGGATATCCTGCTTTACCAAGTGCTGGTGAAACTTGGGGTCAGTTCCTTAATGATTTATGGAAACTCTTTGCAGAGAATGCTTTGCCCACGTTTGGTAACTGGCTCTTTTTTACAACATTCTTTTTGCTCCAATGTGTCTTCTATGTTACTTTACCTGGTGTCTGGGAAAAAGGTCAACCTTTGGCTCATATGAATAATCAACAATTGCCTTACTTTTGCAATGCTATGTGGACATTCTACACTAACATTGCTCTTGCTTTGACATTGCATTTTACTGGTCTTCTTAAACTTACCTATTTGTTAGATAACTTTGGTCCTATCATGACCACTGCTATTGTTTATGGTATTGTTTTAAGTATTGCTATTTATGTGTACACCATGAAGGTGACTGGTGACTACCACAGATTGACAGGTAATGTTATCTATGATATTTTCATGGGTGCACCTTTGAACCCACGTATCGGTAAATACTTGGACCTCAAGATGTTCTTTGAGATCCGTATTCCTTGGTACATTCTCTTTTTCTGTTCTGCTTCCTTGTGCGCCAAACAATACGAAGAATACGGCTATGTTTCAACCCAAGCTTGGTTCATTTTATACGCTCACTGGCTCTACGCTAATTCTTGTGCTAAGGGTGAAGAACAAATTGTTCCAACCTGGGATATGGCTTACGAAAAGTTTGGCTTCATGTTGCTCTTCTGGAACATTGCTGGTGTACCATTCACTTACGTCCACACAACTTTGTACTTGTACTACCACCACCCATCTGAGTACGAATGGTCACCATACTACAACTTTGCATTGTTTGTCTTATTAACCACCGCCTACTACTTCTTTGACACCGGTAACCGTCAAAAGAACTCTTTCCGTAGAAAAATGGCTGGTAACACTAAGATCAGAAAAACTTTCCCATACTTGCCATACTCAGACTTGGAGGACCCTAAGTACATCAGATGTGCCAACGGATCTCTCTTGTTGACTGACGGATGGTACGTCTATGCTCGTAAAATGCACTACACTGCTGACTGGATCCAATCACTTTCTTGGTCGTTAATGTGTGGTTTTGGTTCGATCTTTGCATTCTTCTTCCCAGCCTTCTTCCTCATTGTTTTGATCCACCGTGCTTTCCGTGACCAGAGAAAGTGTGCCAAAAAGTATGGTGCTGACTGGGACAAGTATTTGGAAGCCTGCCCATACATGTTTATTCCAGGTGTTTTCTAATTCCTTAAAAATGTCCGCTGGAGTGTGAGCAATTGGGCTTTAAAAAAGGGAGAGGTAAGTTAGAAGGTGATTTGAAGAGTGAGTGTTGACATACCCCACCTAAAAGTATACCAACATCCGAGTGTATACCAAAAAAATGTTATGAATTAAAACTTAAGTATAAAAATTCCAATTACATGTTTTCAATTATAAATGTTCAAGTAGAATAATGTATTTGGTTGACTCTCAGGGTATCAACTTTAGAAAGTATTTCAATCGATTCGTATCAAAGTTTTGGACATCGAAAAGAATTAGTGTGTTTTAAGAATTGGGTGCAAAAAATAGTAAAAGTAAGCCAAGTACCACCTAGTAAGGTGTGGCCAAGTTGTTCTCGAAATCACTAGTTTTAAATAGCTCACAAATAATATTGTCTCACTTCAGAAAGCAATTGCTCTGCTTCCTTAACAGTTTCCCCAAATCCTTCAACACTTCCTCTGAATCTTCTCCAAACCTCATCCACAAAATTCCCAATGTCTAAGAACTTATCCTTCTTAATACTGTCACTGGTGAAAGACTTGTCTTTGATAATTTCTCCAAGAAACTTGCGTCTGGCAGTTTTTGTTTCTAATTGCCTATTTTTCACCACACCATCAAGGGCATATTGGAAGTTTTCTCTTAGTGAACCATAACCCCCAATCACATATTTGTTTAACTGAAACACAGAAGATCCATTTTGACTCACACATATCTCATAATCCTGTAAACCAGACACTTCAACACTCTTTACATGATATAACTTGTTGTCCTCTTCAGTATACTCAGGTTTCCATCTCAGCACACTATCAAGGAAGAGTGGATATCTTCCAACAAACTTATTGACTTTTTCATTGTTATACTTTACCTCATTACTGGTTACAGCATAGTGTGCTGCAAGTGACTTTCCTCCAATATTGACTTGAGAATTAGTAGTTAGTGCCCTTGTACGCAAATCGATTCGCTTCCACTCTCTGGTTCCGTTCAAGTAGCGGAAGTTTACAAATGCAATAGAATGAATAGTATGTCTCGAGTCAATTACCAGCAAAGAACTTGAATCAGCTTTATGTTTATAAACCACTTTATTGAGGACTTTAATTCTAGGAGCGAGTACTCTACCATGTAATCCTAAGATCTGGGGATCTTCCCATGCAAGTAAGTTTGCTCCAATGAACCAGTTTTCTCCAACTGAAGTTTGAGTATCGTCTGTTTTGGATCCTATTCCATTACTAACTTCAATTGATATTTTATTAGTGGAGCTAGTAAACAACGGTAAGAACCCAGTCAAATCAAAGTCCATAGTAGGAAGGTCAAATGCATCTGTGCCAACAATTGCGTCCCAGAATAAAGGAGAGACACCACCAGTAAATATGACCGGCTGAGATGCTTGAACTGCAATTCTTTCCCCATTAACGTAAATGTTGATAATCCTAATTGGACCATGTTCGCCTAATCCAATTGAATACCAAAACTCCTCGTTTGCATTACCCAGAGCTAAGACAGAAAGCACCAAACGAGACGTGTTTGTTGAAATTACCGGAATCTCAACTGTGTATGCAGAGTTAGATACACTAATCAAGGGAGGTTTATGAGGTCCTTCTTTGTCTGTTAAGGAGAGGACTGAATTTGCAGGAACAATTGGCTTCTTTCTATCAACCTCTTCGTCGTTGTATAAGTTCACAATTAATTCTAAATTGAATTTGCCCTGTATTCTACCTTCAACTACGTTATCCAATTGGAAAATGACAGTAGCAGGGGATTGGAATAATGACGAGTATAATGTAAGGTCTTTCGAGAACAGACTAGTTGAAGTCACCCCACCTGGCTCTATAGTTGACGTTCTCCAAACCTCGCTGCCTGCAACGTAGAAATGGGCCAATCGGTCGTACTGGGTACTATTCACCGAGGTATTCAAAGTAACCACCACTCTATTGAATGTAATATTCGAAGGTGGGACCCATTCTCCAATATATGGGTTCCCATACGAATGACCAAAGGTATGCTTAAACAATGTTTGTGAATAGACTTGATTAGAATACTCGGGAACAGGAGGAGATACTGCTATTATCTTGTGTTCCTTGGGTAGTAATAGTCCCCATAAGTTCTCAATACTAGGTGTTGCAATATCTGCGTATAACTTTCTAAACTTTGTGGGGTGAGGAGAGCTTTCACTTACAAGGGATGGTAAATGAAAGTAATGGTTGATTTGAGGAGTCAATGTATACCAAATAGATAGAAGCGTACACACAATGACAAACAGTTTACACCAATTAAGGCGTGAACCGTCCACGGAAGGCAGTTTCTGGTGGAGTTTACTATTCATGATAGTTTTAATTTTAAGGATCTTATGAGATTAGAGATTAAAGTATAATGATGTAAATGAATCATGTATTCAATACAATGACGAATAAAATAAGCTTTCCAGTAAGGTGATCATTGATAGTAGGACCAGAATTTAGACATCACCATGAAGGTACATATATAGGCATCAAAATGCTCAGTATTACTGCAATACCAAATGCACACCATTGAAGATTGGTTTCATCTGTTAATGCTACTGTTCCCATAGCGAGACATGTAGTTAGTAGAAGCACAATAAATGTTCCATTTGACCTGCCACTCCTTGAATTGGTCTGTTTCTCAAGTTCAACTGATGGTGAATCTAAGTTGGATTCTGCTGATTCGAATCCTTTCTCATCGAACCGCTTCTTTTCGTCTTCAGGGTGCATTAGAGAAATATAAGATTTGTAGGAGAACTATTTGTTCTCTAAAATGACCGCTATACTCTTCCTTATTACAACTGTTATTTGGTGTACCAGACACTCTTTATTGTAATAGAAAACTCAAAAAAATCGAACTTGTATAGATTTGAAATTCACACCAGGAGAAATGATATTATTTGAAGGACATTGACATCTAATGTTTATCCACAGATGTATGATTTATTAGGTTGTGGGTGGTTTATTTCTAAAAATTTCTATTCTACTTTCATTTTCAAATTAGTGGTTGCAAATTATCATCAATATGACATTGCACAACAATAGAGGTTCAAGTATTAGCAATATTGCAACTCACTGGAGTTGATAATTATAGATTGCTGAACTTACTCGAACCCATGTCTTCAAATTGATTACCTTAACTCTTATCCTCTTCTCTCTACATCCATCACTTGTCTACATTTCATCAAATTTTCATTCATTAAAACTTGCACATCTACAATACGCAAGCATCACCATGAACCATCTTCTGTAGGATGTTCTCCTCAACTTCTCAACTTCCACTCTGTGGAGTTCTTTGAATCTAATCTCTCTCTGCCAACGCAACTAATCTCTCATCTATTTCTTCTGGAGACATGATGTGAAATCCTTTTTCTGTAGCTACACCAATTTCAATGTCATTCTTTCTGAAATCCGTGGCCAATACTGAACCCAATGCTGTGATAGCAAATTCTACTGTTGTTTTCCAGTCACCCTTGACATGGTCGCTCTTCTTGAACTTCTTTTCCAAGTAAGTAGTGGCTTCCTGTTGCTTTGGTCCAGTGGCACAAGCCTTGTAGCCAGTAAAGTATCCAGCAGGGTCACACTTGAAGATTTGTGGTCCCTTGTTTGATTCTTCATCTTCCACGTCAACTTGTACGAACGTAAGTGCGACACCTAACGGTCTCATGTAAGCTCTCTGTGTGTACAATTGCGATATGTTAGCCATTCTCTTGGCTAACGACTCAACAGGCATCTCATATCCATACTTATAACGGAATTCAGTGGCCTCTCCACGAGCACGTAATGCTTGGGCTCTAGCATCGGCAATCGAACCAGTGGCAACAAGACCAATGCTAGGAGTAATCTGGAAAAGATAAGAGACGGTGTTGGCATCTAACAACTTGTCAGAGATCTTCTTCTGCGAAATCAATACAGCAGAATCATCTCCACATACTGCAAGAGAAGTGATGTTGGCTGAATTGATAGCTTTAAAAGCATACTCAACCTGGTAAAGACGCCCCTCGGGCGAGAAAATAGTAATGTGTCTATCGAAACCAGCAGATCCTAGGGAAATCGTTAGTACTCTGAATGAATGGATTGAATTGCTTCTACTCTTAGTTGAACATACCTGACATTGTTGGGTTGATGGTGGCGACACTTTTGATTTCGGGTTTACTTTTAAAGGTGTTCAGTGCACGTGACTACTTTGATGAAATATCGACAATGGATTAGAAAGGAATTAAGTAGAGTTGTTCAGGTGGTTTCAGCAGATTAATCTATGGTTTAGGTAGTTTATAGGTTATAGTGTTGTTTTCTACTTGGGCTAGGGTAGTTTTCTTTTAAATTTATGTTAAGTCTTAAGTATACTAGTTAAATAAATTATACTCTTTCACTTTTATCTAGTGGATACGATTGTAAAACATCCATATGAAGAGAAATATGTTTGGTACTTGGGGAATTATTTATTATAACCACCTACTTTCGTAGTATATGACTATTTCACTAAATTTCCAAACTCATCCTTCAACTAGTCACCCATACATTTGATTACCTTTATTGACTTTTATCATGTAATGGCTGCGAAAAGAATAAAGTATTTATAAGGAGAATTCAGTGAAAGAGCTAGTGAAGTTAAGTTACTTTAACGTTCAACAATACTTTCGATACTCCTCTGAGTGATCTATAACATTATTGAGCATATTAGACTATAAAAGTACAAGAAAGTACAGGAGTGATGATGAGTATTAGTCTTCTATGTGTAACACAAATATTATGCTTAGCAAGGATAAATGACTAAACAAGTTTCGTAATATTCATACAAAATTATTTAATGACATCCTACTAGATCTAATGTATCCCTTTTCTAGTATGCGTGATATTCAAGAAGAAACTCCCTATTTAACCCTCATACATGTTATCCAATTACTAATAAAGTCAACTAACAATAAATCTAATTGTGCTAACAATATACCTCAAATACCTCAATAAAAACCCCAAATTACCAGAAACCAACACTATAAACAATATCGAAACCAAATCCTCATCCTTAATCTCACTCTTTCCACAAGTCTACTCTACCACCCTCCACTTCCTCCGCTTCCTTCACTTCCTCAACTTCCTTCTATATTGGTCCTCACACGACCTCAAAATTTATATCTCCAAATATTTCAATGTTTAAGCTTCAAAGATTATTTCACTTCCATATCATTACCAACGCCCTACATCAACATCAACTATTCTAATCGAAAATGACAGATACCTTCTCTGTTGATCGAAAAACAGAAGAAAATACTCCGCTTTATCAGCCTAACCACAGTCGTAAACGTACAAATGTATCGTACCATTACAACCCAGAAGCTAGCGAGTACCATTATGGAGCACTTCATCCAATGAAGCCTTTTCGACTTATGTTGACTGACCATTTGGTTATACTGTACAAACTTTATGAGAAAATGGATTTGTTTACTCCTCGTAGAGCCACAAAGGAAGAACTTACTGAGTTCCATTCAGAGGATTATATTGACTTCTTACAGCTGATAACACCAGAACGTACACACAAGGCAAGCGGTGGGCTTTTGGCACAATTCAATATAGGAGACGATTGTCCTGTGTTTGATGGAATGTACGACTATTCAGCCATTTATGCTGGTGCACTGTTGGATGCACTGCGTAAGTTAATAAGTGGAGTATCAGACATAGCCATCAACTGGTCAGGAGGACTTCACCATGCTAAAAAGTTTGAACCACTGGGATTCTGTTATGTGAATGATATCGTACTCAGTATCATCAATTTGTTGCGTGTTCACCCAAGAGTTATGTACATTGATATCGACCTCCACCACGGAGATGGAGTACAAGAGGCGTTTTACACTACTGACAGAGTCATGACAGTATCCTTCCACAAGTATAACGGAGAATTCTTTCCTGGAACAGGTTCAGTAGATGAAGTAGGAATAGGCAGAGGAAAAAACTACGCTATAAACGTCCCACTTCGAGACGGAATAGACGATGATCTGTACATACGGCTCTTCAAGCTGATAATGGAGCCCCTCATAGCCAAATTCCAACCCACATGTATAGTACAACAATGTGGAGCTGACTCACTCGGATATGATCGTTTGGGGTGCTTCAATCTAAACATACGTGCGCACGGAGAGTGTGTCAACTACATCAAAAGCTTTGGAATCCCCATGCTTGTGGTAGGAGGTGGCGGGTACACCCCACGCAATGTGTCGCGGCTCTGGTGTTACGAAACGTCCGTACTTAATGACGTGACTTTGGATCACAAGATTCCAAACTACTTACCGACATACGATTGGTTCGGACCAGACTACTCATTACATCCACAATTGGAAGGAAGAATAGATAACAAGAACCTGAAAAGATACTTAGAGCTGGTCAAACAAGAAATTCTTGAACAAGTTCGTTTCTTAAACCATGCACCATCTGTTCAGATGAAGGAGATTCCTCCAGATATCACTGGATTAACAGAGGAAGAAGAGGCTGCAATTAGAGATATGAATGAGGATGAGTATATTACACCACGAAAAGAACAGCAGGAAGTTGTTTAATTGGAGTTATGTTGATGATTCGATAGTAAGTGTACAATAGATGTTTAATAGATGTATTTTTAGAAAATGAGAAGTGAATGAGTGTCGATTTTGGTAGGTGAATAGGTATATGGAGTGTCTTGGTTAGGTAGCAGTATTGATTGATACAATGTCAGCTGAAGAGTTGTAAATCTTAGAAAGTGTCGTTTGTTAACTCTGCCAACGTTTTAAACAATTGGAACATCTGTTCATACTTTAGAGTGTCCTGAGTGCATTTTCAACGTTTCTCTTCGATGGCCTTGGTAAGACCGTTAAATTATTCTCGATACCTACGAAATGGCTTAAGGTAAACTTCCTTCAACGCTAGGTTGATGCTAGAACTTCTATTCACCAATACTGTTTCTACTCATAACCAATCCAATTGATATTGTTTATTTCTTATACAATGAAAGTCAATTTATGGCTGCAAAAGTTAGCCAAATTAGGTATTAACTGGAATTAAGTTCTTTGTTTCTGTAGGATGGCTATTCAAGTAATTGAATAGCTAATTGGGTCTAGTATGATCTCATTAGAACAATTATGAATAGTTGGAAACATACTAAGCTCTTTATAACTAAAGTTCAACTTCTTCAGAGCCACCATGGTGAATTGGACTTTTCAATTAAACTGAACTATAGGTAAATGTGAATGCAACTACATTTCCATTTAATCCATTCACTCAACTAGTTTCTTTTCCTTTGGAGAGTAATTACATTGAGAGTCATAAGCTATCGGTAGAAACATCATTATCTTCATAAACATAATACCTCAACTCCCAGTTGCTTCTAAACATCGCATTCCTACTACTCCTACTTCTCACTTCCTAAGCTTACGGTTAAGTTTCATTCACTCAACATGTACTTAGCCCAATTCAATTGCAACCTCAATCTTCCTAAATAATATTACTTCTTTACAGCCAGCCTCCTTCTCCAATATTCTTCGAAACTGACAACCATTTCTATCCACAAACTCAATTAGTACTAACTAATTTCTACTTTCTCCTATGTTTACTAAACACGTCATTGCTTCATTAGCCCATTAGTTATTTCCTGAATTGGTGTACAATTACAACTCAAGTTACTACTCTCATTTATGCTGCACTAACATCGAAGAACCTTGCACAACTTATACCCTTTTTAGCTAATTTAGTGACTTAGATCCAAGTACATTTAACTCACCTTGCCCATCATGTTTCTAGATCATTCCCTAATATTATTATGCTTCTCCAACTCTAATTCGTCATCCACAAGATTCTTAGTCCTGCGATCCCTTCAAATTACAAGTTTCTTAACTTAATTCTTAGCATACTTGACCTTAGAAACATACCTCTTACAACAATTCTAGAGTTCCTAAAAAAGCCCCAAAGATTCATACCAACTACCTCAATCTCGTCAATTATAATTCACTATACAACCACAGCTTTGAACACCTCACCTATCCAGTTAGTTAATCTAATACAAAACCATCCAAAACCTTAATGCTTTTTTGTGTTCAACATTTTGATGTTTTCAACTTCTACACGTCTTTGAAGATAAAGCACTGGTACTTATAGACAGACAGAGTGAGCGTCGAGACGATAGAGGTTCTAGGTTCCAGTATGGATGTTACAACGCTCTCTATCAGGCTCGATCCCGAGACCAACCGTAAGGTTATTAATAAGCGATATCGTATTCTTCGGAAGATTGGAGAAGGTCAGTTTGGAAAGGTATTACTTGGACAAGTTATAGCCCGTGAAGTCGAACTGTCTGTCGAGGCTAAAGGAACTTCACGTAATGGACTGGTGATCTCTGCGGAGCTATTGAAGCCAGATGAACATGTCGCCATTAAAACCATCAACAGAATCGACAAAACAAGACTTATTACTAAGGCCTACCTAAGTCAAACAACCAAAATCAAGCGAGAGATCAATATCATGAAGGAATGTGACCATCCCAACGTTGTTAAACTTCACCAAGTCATTGATGATCTCAAATATGACAAGATATTACTCATATTAGAGTATTGTCAGTTCGGAGAGATTGATTGGAAGAGGTACAGCCACTACTACGAGAAATACAAACGAGTTCAGAACCCCCTTACAATCAATAAGATCTTAAGAGACGTGGTAGATGGACTAGAATACTTACATACTGTCAAGAAAGTCATCCATCGTGATCTCAAACCTTCCAACTTACTCATATCTCACGACAATACAATTAAAATCAGCGACTTTGGTGTTAGTTTGATTTTGGAAAATAACCAAAATGATGAAAAGGAGCTTGGCAAAACTATGGGAACTCCAGCCTTCTACGCCCCAGAACTTTGTCAATTCGTACATAACAGAATGTCAATGATTACTAACGAATCCCACAAGAAGAGAACCAAAATTGATTATAGAATTGACATCTGGCTGTTGGGAGTAGTATTATACTGTCTTATATTCAACAACCTTCCCTTTAGTGGATTCAATGAGTTTGAATTGTTCACCAATATAGTCAAGGAAGAACTTCGGTTTCCTCAAATAAAGCAAACGTCCAAAGTCACAGACTCAGATTTAATAGAAATGAAACATCTTAAAGACTTGATACGACTGTTGTTAAGTAAAGACCCAGATGGGAGGCCAAAAATAGAGGAAATCAAACAACATGCATTCACTACATTTGATATGTCGTCAACCAAAAGGAGAGAGTACTTGAATAAGAATAGAGTACTTTTCCAACAACAACGTGAAGCCAACTTCAAAGTCGTAGAAACAGAGGTACAGGCACAAGACTTTGGCTCCAAAATCCGTAGGTTCTTTGGTAAGGAATCAAAACCAAAGATTGTCAAGACAAAGGTTAAGGTCGAGAAAGCTATTGCTAACGAGCATACAATCAAGTCGCCGACAAATATTAAGAACTTAGAACCCGTCGACGACTTGCTCGATCTGTACTTGGACGATCTGCTGTCAATGGGTAGTATAGAGGATGAATATGTTGATACAAGTAATGTGTTGAGTGAATTGGACAACGAGGTTGCCAAGGTAGAACTGAACTCAACAAAGTGGAGCGATGGAGAAGATGGGTCCTCTAAGTGGAGTGAAGGAGAGGAGGAAATCCCTTCTACTAGATGGAGTGGAGGAGAATTATCAGGGTATAGAATAAGCAAACCTAATGGATCTGATCAAGTGGAAAAATTTAGTGATCCAGTTGAAGAACAAACGTCATTTGAACAATCTGCTGAGATATCCAAACATGATAATGGTGAACGTATGAATGAAGCAGTCAAGAGGGTTAGACCTGAACCATTAATATTAGGGAAAACAGCGTCAATTGCATCTCAGAAGACCCCGACTTCAGGTACATTTGCTGACACATCGATCTCGACAACACCAATCCAGGCGCCATTTATGAGCAGCTCTCCAATGAGCATTAACAATTATGTTTCACCTAACACACCAACCAACAGCGACTTTGTTGTTGTTGGGGACTCACTGCCATCACTGTCTATCAGATCAGTATTCAGTCCACACCAAAGATTCTTCAAGAGAGAAAAGAATACGGCACCTCAAAAGAAAGTACCAACAATCCATTCACTCAGCTCACCAGCTAAGAAGATCACAACCATGGACTTTGCAGCAACACGCAAAAAGTACACAGACCTAATGGAGCCACCACCAATCTTTGGATTGAATGTAGCTCATCCCAAGGACAATAACAGTAGTAATAATAATAACAACAACAACAATAACAATTCCAACACTTCACCGACTGGATCACCCAATTCGAACACAGGAATAGGACTTCAAGCCTCGCTCCTAAATAATAACTCGAGTAATGAGAGCATTCTGAGAAAGAATTCCATTAGTTCATCGATAGGATACGGGCTTAGTCGAATTACGTCATCACTGTCATCGCTCAACTTGAATGCGTACTTGACAGACGATAACTACCTGTTTGTTTCTACCAAGAGTTTTTCGCAGCAAAGTGGGATTGGGATGATAAGCACGAAATACCTGATTGATTTGGAGGCAGACGAAACGATAGATAACAGTGAAGAAGAAGAAGAAGGGGAAGACTTCAGTCAAGTTGACGATACGTTAACACAAGTTCCAGACCCTTCACATGCCAACCTGAATGTAACACGACAGGCCCAAAGGTACAAAAGTATTGGCGAGTACTTGGATGGTCTAGATTAGCATATATAATAAAGAAACTGTATATTGATTTTTGATATTATAGCAATGTATATTGTAGCACAGAGACAATTAGTAAGGTAGGTCGACACAAAAATTGATACAATAGGCGTAATAAACAGTGCATCGTCTGAGAGTTTATACAATAGGATCGGAGAAAGATTGTTAGGAATTGATCTGTAAAGAGGACTCAAGGTCTCACAAAAGATGACTTGCTACGACAACAGTATCAGGGGAAACTAATTGCTCGGGCTGGGCATAAATTGACAGATGCAGAACTCACACAAACTATGTTAAGGCGATCCTTTGAACGAATCAGAGGGGATGTTTGGATGAAGGATTGAATTACAGATCATTGGTTTTCCTGATTTGGACTGATTCAAAATATGCAACAATTTCATCTTTCATTTATAAGAGGAGAAGAAAGAGGGAAGTGATCAGTAAGGAGAGAGAGAGAGAGGGATTAAATGACCAAGGGGTTATACAGGGTTTAAGATTGAATTAGCTAATATCATGAATGGGGTGATATATATATGCTGGGGTACACCAATATGAGAGAATGTTCAAAAACGGGCAAAGTAAAGAAGCATGTAGTAGTCTAAGTTTAAATATAACGTACCGGTCAAGGGCACAATAGTACTTGATTCCGTGGCAATGAAGTGCATTTTGGTTTTGATGGAGCAACGGCGTAAAAAGGTAGTGTCATACCAAGTATAAGGCATTTATAGAGACGTTCACCTACCACCTGGTGCAGACACTGGCCCAAAAGGCCAAAAGTCAAAATCGAGTATGAATAGTGTAAAAGATGAAATTCTGAATTTGCGTGTATGCGGTGGGGTAGCTTATTCTTGCAGGGTATTTTAATAAGGGTTAGTATTCTGTTTTGTAGAATCGGCTATCAGTAGAGATGGTTGAAGTAGTGATGGTTATTACGGTTGCTTAGACATGAATTTTACGACAAAAAAGCGTGGGAGTGTATGTAGATTTGAGCCAAAAGTGTTAGGGCTAAGAGGTGAACTGAAGCATAGCAAAGCCAATAGTCATTAAATGACAGAATGGAAACGCCAACGTTGAACTAGTACAGAAATCTGAAGTATATAACGACCCACACAAAGTAAAGAATCACCTACAGAGTAAGAGAGGCACGAAAACGAAGGCCGATCATCGCGTGCGATGATTAAAGTTACATGTAAACAAACACTCAAACAAAGAAGCCTAAAAAGTAAAAAATAAGCTCAACATGGCAAACACAAAGGAGGTGGAAAGTCCTCAAACACAGAAACGACAACAGTAGAAGCGGACAGATTTGGGTGGGGGGGGGAGGGAGAGGAGCCAGAGGAACAATCCAAAGACGCACCATGGAGAGTAACAAAAGTAATGAGCGTCCACAAGAGTGATGAAATACGCCCGTTACGTACCCGTTGAGTAATGATACACAACGCACTAATGGCACACAGATGTATACACAGAAAGCAAGAGCAAACACAGAGCAACACTAATTCATTACATTAACATGTAATTGTCTCTTTAACAACCACACCAACTACAACCAAATGGTTAAAGCACAAAGGAATAATAGAGAGACTTATAGAATGCACAAATTGAAACCATAAAAATACACCTAACCTTACCCAAGTTAGATCTACATTGAGCCAAGGAAGTGAATGGTGATAGATGATGCTGATTTCTGTCTTTAGCCTCCCCACCTTAACCTGAAACCTAACCCTAAAAAGAATTGCAAATTCCACACTCCGGACCAGCAATCATAATCTTACATCTTTCTCATGTATTTACAATCATCCACTTTCAGTCTATCACAATAAGGGTCACTTAACACTCTCGGGTTCTCTCTTGTTTTGGAAGCTCTGTGTTTAAAAATATATGTACTGTTACTTAGCTTACTTCACTTAAATAATTAATATCCATGTGTATGTCTGACGCTTACCTGTGTAGTAGCTTGGTTCTCTTCTAAGGTTTATAATACTTGGTTATATATATATATTTGCAAATAACAAAATATAATTCAACTATCTATTGATTATTTTGTTAACCTAATCTGTTGACTGTTTCATCTTATTAAGCACCTGCTTTATATTATCTTACACTTTTAACACTGGATACACACCTATACATCACACTACTGGTCATCCTCATCCAATTTAAAACACATCCACATATTTTAAAACTCACTCACTCACAAACTCACACTCATTGGTATATTTTAAATATATATATACAAGAGTTTGTTTCCAAAATACCTTTTTAATTTGTTCGTTTATTTGTTTCAATTAAGAAGGAGAATAACATCAGCATAGCAGCAGGATACTAGATAGAGATTGTTATGTATCAATGAGACTACACCAGCCCACAGTACATGCTACATCTCCCGTTGCGGTTGCTGTCCCCGGGAGTGGGTCGCCAAGTCTTATGTCCAACTTTGTTAGCGTGTCACCTGGAGCGTTAGCTGGATTACTGAGAGCTTCTAATAAATTGAACCTGGCGCTTCAATTCCATCAATCAGACCGTGACAAGGAGAATGCTACTCCTCCAGCAAGACAAAGAGAAACAACTCAGAAACGTAATCGTCCAAACTCTTCATACTTTGAATCACCAGATGCAAGCTTTAATATCCTGATTGACTTCGACCTGCCACTGATACTGCACTTGGTGAAGAGACCAGAGGAAAAAGACGTTGCAGACGATGATGATGATATCTCGTCACTGCCATTGTTGGAAAGAAAACCTTTCAAAAACCTTTCTAACCTCCCCAACCTGATGAAAAAGAAGTTGAGCAACGGGACTAAGAACTTAACAAAGAGCATGTCACAGGTGGCCAAAAGCTCACACCACTTTTTCCACCACCACGACAAACATGAAGACAAACCTGCCATGGACATGTCCATAGAAGAAAGAAACATTAAAGAAATCAAGGAATTGTCTATCGACACTTCCTTTAACGACACCATCAACATCGACCTTGAAGAAGAAGAAACGAAATCGTCCTTCGAATTCGACTCCAAGGACGACACCATAGTTGACGACTTTGAATTCGAAACTCAAAAGGACCAACAACACCACATAATTCACGACGACCCCGACACATCTGAATCAGAACCAGAACAACACATTCCTTCGAAACCAAAACATACCCAAACCCTTGGACGTAGTATCCGCAAGGTTCACTCAATGTACCAAACTTCCAAAGAAAGACAACAACTCGTGCACTCGACAAGACAAGCAGCAGTAGCTGCCTCTTCGTCAAACTCAATGCAATCCACATCATTGACAACATTCGCCCTGGAGGCAGACCTCATACCACGCATCGACGAAACAACCTTGGTTCGTGTCTTAAATGGAGAGTTCAACCACGAATTCGACGAGTTCATCGTCATCGACTGCAGATTCGATTACGAATTCGAAGGTGGACACATCATGGGCGCAACTAACATCCTGACCAAAGAAGAATTGGAGAACAAGTTCTTCCCTAGTTTCTTGACGAACCAAAAGAAGATGCTTTTAATTTTCCACTGTGAGTTCTCAGTATTCCGTGGGCCATCGATGGCAATGCACTTGCGTAAAACGGACCGTGAATTGAACCGCGACGTTTATCCATACTTGTCATTCCCCAACATAGTGGTTATGGAAGGAGGTTACAAGAACTTCTTCACCACCAACCGCAACTTTTGCCTGCCACAGGGATACGTGGAGATGAAAGACGTTAACCACGAAGAGTTGTGCGAAGCCAAGATGAATAAGATTAGGCAAGACAACAAGTTGACACGCGCAAAGTCATTCAACCACTTTCTGGAGAACTCAGCTACCTCAGCAGCTCCTCCTCCATATTATTCAAGCTACCAGCAACAACAACTCACACACCACAGATCCAAATCATACACCACAATCACAAACGAGAAGATATTGAAAAGACAAAAGTCCAACTCTAAAGTGCTGAAAGACAAGGAGAGTTCATCGCTGCTGCCAGCGTTTGGCGCTCAAGGTTCGCAGCTGCAATCTGCGCTGCAAATCTCTGTAGACAGCCTCTCTTCATTTCAACCCCCCCTTGCATTATTCAAAAGCAGCACCAGCAGCCACAGGAGATCACAATCTAACACTCAGTTTCTGGCTATGCTGCTGCTGCTGTCCTTCAATTCTTCGTGCTCGTCAATTTGTTCAGACGTAGGCTTCTCCTCGAGCGAGTCGTTAGCCGCATCATACTCGTCTCCCTTCGGGAACGAGTTCATGGACTACTTTGACACACCAACCAGCAAGAAGTCGGGCAACAGCCACAGTCTCAATCTCAACACTTTGAGCTCAGGGTTGTTGAAGCCCATTTCACGGAAACCTAGTGGATTGTTGCCATCGATTCCTTCGCGTCCTACAGCCAACGGAGCTACACCAATAAACAGTACCACATCATGCAACAGCGCATTGCAAATACCTAACATGGGATTCAAGTTCCCCAACACTTTAAAGACCAAGGGGTCAAGACACAGTCTCAATCGCATCAGCACAAGTGCATCAAAGTCTGCATCGTCAACTCCCCTTGTTCTCAATTCATCTCCCATCATCATCAATTCGCCTATGCTGACGGCGACACCAGTATCCACAATCGACTCGTCGACTATATCCAACCACGCTTCTTCAATAATTGATCCGATCAACGACACTCCTGTCGATTTTGCTGTGCCCTCATCTACAAGCACCACTACAATGACGACGACATCTATATCGTCGGGCATCTACCGTCCAAACAACAGGTATTTCACCCACACACGCAAAGCATCGGGCTCATTCTTATCATCTGCAGGCGGAGGACTTTACAATTTCGTGTCTTTGGATATAGACGAAGCAGGAGAAGAGGACTACACTACGGTCAATGACGAAGACGAAGACTTGGACTTGGAAAGGTCAAAGCCTTACTACCACCACAAGAGTCCTTTCAATTAGCTTAAACGTAAATTAAAATGGAGAGAAATCGACCAGATCAATGATCCAGCAATTGAAAAGGAAACTCGCAAGTGGGATCACTATATTTTTTTTCTATTTTTAACTTTTTGCATGGACTGACAAGGTCCACTTAATACCTAATTGATAATGGAAGTAATTGGCGATTAACAATTGTAAGATGAAACCCATAAAGTAATTTAGCTGTTGAGCAGAGAGAATCTTGCGTGAAACAGTATGAGAAGATTCTATGAGTGTGAGCACGCCTCAATACTGAAATCTGTAGTGAATTTAAATGAAACTTTAATATAGTTTAAACACGAAGGTGGGGAGTAAAGAGGTACCATTAATTGAACTAGATCATAAAGAAGCAAAGTGTCTGGAACTTAATCATTGAGTCTTTTAAAAAGCGGGGAGGTTGAAATCCGGGGTAAATAGATTAGGTAATACTTAAGAATAATAAGACAAGAAAGCAAAACTAATGAAACAATGATTCGTAACAGTTGCTGGTAAATAGTTCTATTTCAGGAATCAAGTGGGATAAATATATGACCTTGGACAGGATGACTAGTATTGTTGTCGTTTTAGCTATATTGTTCTTGGACCCGAAGTAGAAAATGCCTTGAGTTTAATGAGGAACTAACTGAATGAACAACAATAACCATTAATTAAGGAATACTTGGAATGTGCAGCGGCTGTGTTGTAAGGAAAAACCCCATAGAGATTGCAGCTATATTTAAATTTGTATGCTCTCAATACATTCGTCAACGCTTCAAGGTAGAACTCGGCTAAATGATAAGCGTGAACAACAGTTATGAGTTCAAGGGTCTGAACCACAAAACTTGAGACTATGGTTGATTCATATACATAATTATGTGACTAAGTTGAGGCGCTCTGGTGCAAGTTATTTGTTCTTCGAGGTAGCTGTGACGGTTTGGTTGTGCTACACTGGGAATGTAGATCAGGGCTTTCTCCCAATAGGCAAAAGAAGAGTAAATTAAGGTTTAAGGTTTCTTGCCACAGTACATCGAATCGTTTAACGATTTTTGTAAACACTTGCTAAATTAAATCATTTAGATGACTACTTCGAATAATATAGATACGAATCATAAACAAAACTTTAACTCAAAGTAGTTTAATTAGCTTTCTTATCTAATCTTTTCTTGGTTCTACATTTTGTCATCATCATTTCACTCATTCCTGTCCAGATATACTAGACAGTCAGAGTCTTTTAATTCATCAATATAAAATAAATAAAAGTAATAAACGCTTTACCCCTAAAACATCTTCATACCTTAGATCTTAGCCTTCTCAGAGATCAACTTGATAGCAGCATTGTTAATGGCAATTGTCTTTCTTTCCACAATATGAGATTGGAAGATAACAACGTCATCTTGCTTCCAAGCAAGAACCTTCAAGGTTTCACCTGGGAACACAATACCAGTGAATCTGGCCTTAATCTCGTTGAAAGGTCCAAACTTGTCCAACAAAACCTTGGCAGACAAACCGTATGTACACATACCGTGCAAGATTGGTGCGTCAAACTTAGCACCCTTGGCAAAGTTTGGATCAATGTGCAATGGGTTTCTGTCACCAGTCAATCTGTACAAAGCAGCCAAGTCTGGAGAAATCTTGATTTCAGTGGTGAAGTCTGGTTCTCTCTTTGGTGCTGGGAATTGGTTGGTAGCAAATGATCTTCTCTCTCCGTACTTCTTGGTCTCTCCTTCACAGTTTCTGATGAAGAAGGTAGCTTCGTTGGTGAAAAGAGTGGCTCCGTGTTCGTCAGTAGACTTGGATCCGTGAACAACAACAGTGTTGGTACCCTTTTGTGTGACAGCCAATGGCAGGAACTCAGTCTTTACCTTAGCTTCAGTTGGGACAGGCCATTGCTCCAACTTGATGTAGTGCTCTCCGTGCAACAACAACATTGGGTTGAAGTTCTTCAACAACTTGGCGAAAGAAGTCTGCGACTTTTGCGAGTTGAAAGTAGCCAAGTGACTGAAGGTTGGGACAACCTGGAAGTCTTGGTCGTTTTCGTAAACATACTTCAATTCCTTAGCGGTGGCACCAAGTGCAATGTTGTACAAGATAACATCTCTTTCGTTGTAAGCAAAGACTGGGTCTTCTTCGTCGTCAGAGTCATCATCTTCGTCTTCTTCGTCCTCATCATCATCATCTGGGTCGACAGCAGCCAAGATGGCCATCGAAGACTCAGTGGTGGAAGCTGGGTTAGCAGTACCCTTGGAGAAGTCAACGATATCAGCCAAGTTGTCTCTGATGAATTCAGCAGTTGGGTGTTCGTTTCTGGCAACGACACCCTTGGCTCTTTGCCATCTGGTGGCACCGAACCAACCACCACCACCTTCAAACAATTGACCGGTGACTGGAACGTCCTCAGAAGCCAAGTACACCAACAATGGGGCAACTTGGTCTGGGTGGTACAAGTTCTTGTCTTCTTCTCTGAATATGGTCAAGGTCATAGCGGTCTCGGCGTGAGGAGCAACAACGTTAACCTTGATGTTACTCTTAGCACCTTCGATAGCAATGGTTCTAGAGAAACCAATGATAGCAGCCTTGGCGGAAGCGTAGTTGGCTTGTCCAAAGTTACCGTAGATACCAGAGGTCGAAGTGATGTTGATAACTCTACCGTAAGAGTTCTTCAAGAAGTGTGGCCATGCCAATCTGGTCAAGTTGAAGGTTCCAAGCAAGTGAATGTTTTGAACAGAGAACCATTCGGCGTCGGTCATCTTAGCGAACGATCTGTCACGTAAGATACCAGCGTTGTTGACCAAAATGTCGATGGTTCCGTACTTGCCAATGACATTGTTGATAATGGCTTCAGCGTCCTTGGCAACATCGTGGGTGTCACCGTGAGCCTCACCACCATTCTTCTTGATTTCTTCAACAACAGAAGATGGGTCCTTGAAGTCGTTAACGACAACCTTGGCACCATATCTGGCAAAGAAGAGAGCATAGTCTCTACCTAAACCAGCACCGGCACCAGTGATAAGCACAACCTTGTCCTTCAAGGAGACGGTTGGAGCACCACTGACGTCGTTGCTCTTCAATTCTCTGGCAGCCTTGGTAAGCGATGGGTAGTCGTTGAGCATGAATGGGTGTTGGTTCTTCAACAATTCAGGCTTCTTGGAGTCATCAAAGTTCAAGATTTCTTCAAATCTCTTTGCGACAATCTCTGGGGTGAAAGTTTCGTCTGGCTTGAAGATGGCACCACCCGATCTTTCCCATCTAATTTGAGCGTAGAAACCGGCAGCAACTTCAAAGGTTTGACCAGAGAGTTCAGCAGAGTCGTGAGTCAAGTAGACAACCAATGGAACAACCTTGTCTGGGCCCAATTGCTCCAAAATAGGTGGTGGTAAGATGGATTCAGTCATTCTGGAACGAGCCAATGGTGCAATAGTGTTAGCCTTAATGTTGAACTTTTCACCTTCCTTGGCTAAAGTTTCAGCGAAACCGAGCAAACCCAATTTAGCAGCAGAGTAGTTAGCTTGACCAAAGTTACCGTACAAACCGGCTGGGGAAGCTGTGTTGATGATTCTACCGTACTCTTGCTTTCTAAAGTAAGGCCATGCAGCCTTGGTTACTCTGTAAGCACCATTCAAGTGCACATCCAAAACCAATTGGAAAGTTTTTTCATCCATCTTCTTGAAAGCAGCATCTCTTAAAATACCTGCATTATTAATGACAACATGAACAGTTCCGAAAGCCTTTACAGCAGTTTCAACAATCTTCTCACCCTCCAAAACATTGTTGTGGTCGGCGACAGCTTGACCGCCAGCAGCCTTAATCTCCTTGACCACTAAATCGGCAGCACTGGCGTCACCACCAGCACCGTTAAGTGCTCCACCAAGATCATTGACAACGACCTTAGCTCCTCTCTTGGCGTATTCTAAAGCATACTGCTTACCCAATCCACCTCCAGCTCCGGTAATAATAACAACCTTATCCTTGAATGATAATTCCGACATTGTATATGTTGACAATTTCTTTGGGGTATAAAAAGTTATCAATATAAGTATCGATTTCACTTAGGATTGCAGCAACAGTCCTTATTTATATACTCTTGGAAGGGGGTAAATTTTGGAACTTTATGGTTCCTGTGAAAAATTGCGGGGATCCCAAAAAAAAAAAAATTGTGTATGGATGTCAAATAAAAGTGGGTGAGGAGGTTAAGTGAGGGACACCACGGCCCCAACGACCCGATGGTTTCAACGTGTTTGCTAAAGAGGTTTCTATATGTATATAATTGATTCGTTTAATTCACGTTAATAGTATGATTTCTAAGGACTTTTAACTATCATCTTACTATTCAAACGTATTCTTCTAGTACCCTTTTCATCCGTAGTCTCCAGCTTGTGATTTGTGAAGAAGAATTATCTGGGGAAAATAGCAAGAGCCAAAAAGATTCATCGGTGATCGGTACGTCAGAGTTAACCGAGGCTATAGAAATAAAAAGTGAAATTAACGAATGCAGTAATGTGGTTCAACGTGAAGAATCACGTTCAGAGGTTACCGTTTTAGGAATGCATACTACTTTGAATTGCTATTCAACGGTTGGAACTGAGTGGGTGATAAGGAGGTCTTGTTGGGTTTAGTTAATTAATATCAATTAGTTATCTATTGGCTATTATTGTTGGATATTAACTGAAAGAATTTAACTTAGAATGCTTGTAGGTTCTTCTATTATGCAATCACGTATTTACATGAACAAAATCATTCTTCTTTAAGTTCTATACCGAGGATGTATAACAAAATGTCGATTTCAATTTGTGGAAAGAAGGAGAATATTAGAGGGAGATGACATTTGTGAAAGATCTGGTTTTTACTTGTGTTTATTTTGATTACTCACGTATGATATCATAGTTATATATGTACTTGAGTACACGATGAGATCTAAAGTATGTGAAGATGATCTGATATAGAATTGTGGTCCACAAATGTTGATGTAGTTTTTAACATGCTAAAGCCGTTTCGTGCTTATCACAAAATTTGTAATCGCGGTCATTATACCAAACCTGTTGCTAAATGATTTAAAACTTTAGGAATTATGTTGTCTAGTACATTTCTATATCGTATATTAACACTACCATTCCGTTTAACATGGCTTTCTATTCAGTACTTTACATCTGGGACATGTTTCACTAACCCAACTATATCACTGTCCTATAAAAGAACAATTAGTTGTGGTATCTTTAAACATATGGGTCCAGGCCTTCAAGTTACTGATTTACCAAAAGTAGCAAACTATTCCGTAACTTCACTTTTAACAAAATTGAAGTCTACTTATGATGATTTACCCAACTACAATACATTCTATCTGCAGCAACCACAAGACCCGGTTGATTCTGTTTGGTTAGTCAAAAATAAAAATCGTACTTCAGTGGACCCCATTTTAATCTACATCCATGGAGGATGTTTTGCCATTCAACTTCAAGACGCTGCAGTTGAAGTAATGGCAAATATTTATAAAGTACTTTTAGCCTTTCACGCTAAAGATGTGTCTATCTTGATTGTCGACTACTCATTAACGCATACTGGTGAAGGATTTCCAACACAATACGAACAAGTGGGTTACGTTTATGATAAACTAGTGGAAGAAGGTAATACTAATATCACTGTAATCGGGGATTCTGCAGGCGGAAACTTGACTTTAAACTTAGCACAACATTTGCAAAAGATTGACTCAACCGACTCTTCAAAAACAATATGGCCTAGAGGTATCGTTCCTATCTCTCCATGGTTAGACGTATCAACAACAGTCTTTGAAGGTTCATTCAAAAGATTCGAACCCTTGGATGTGTTCAGTTTTCGCATGACTCACCACTATGGCCAACATTATATTAATGGTGACCAAACATTGAATACCTCACCTGTCGTGAACATCAATCGTAATTTCTCGGAAGCTTGGTTAGATAACCCTCTTATATCCGGAGGTAAAATACTCTTTGTATTTGGAGAATATGAGGTATTAACTGACGAAATATACTCATTTTTGGACAAAACTGGTTACTTGAAGAAGTACCCAGAAAGAGTAATAATTGATCCAAAGGGAGTACATATAGGGCTCTTCATTAGTGAAACGGTTGGATACAAGGGATTGGATGAATGGAGGAAGTTTTATTGCGCAAGTAAGATAATTGAGTTTTTGAATGAAGTCATTGATAATCCGGTTGATAAAATTGAATAATGAGCTATTACTTGAAGAAATGTAAAGGGACTTCAACAACTGATTTCATAAACGCTGGAGAATCCTAGGGAATATAACTGTATAGGTAAAAAAGCATCTAATTTATTGGTAGTATTTTAATCAAGATGTAGCGTAGTATTCACACAAGAAATACTTACTTTCTACACCATTAAATGGTTTCTCTATTATTTCATTTTGTCACACATGTAATGCAGCCATCTGTCAAATCTATTTTTGAATTGATTTCATATTCAACATAACCATTGAACAAAAGTACGACAGCAGATTGTGGTCTGAAAGCGGGAGTAATTATGAATTCTGATTGGTTAATTGTAAGGAGCTAAACGTAGAGAATTTAGTGTATGGAATTAGAATTATCAGATTTCCAAGAAAGTATACACTCAGAATTTATCACCAGAGCATATGAGTTAAGTTATACTTATAGAAGAGTATATTCTGATTGAGGTCTGCTTTCGTTTGGATTCTTCAGTGCTAACAATGAAATCAGTATCTTAAATGAAGAAATGTATGGGAGTGTGGAAATATATCAATATTCCTTCAATTTCATAGAACTCTTAACTGCTACTTAAGAATATAAATTAAATAAAGCATACTCAGTTAACTAGCGGTAATAAAGTAGCTCACTTTAACTTTATTCGCATCTCTCACCACTACCACTTGCATATATCTAGTCTCACCTAATTACTCTCTTATTCAAAGAAATCAACCTGTATGTCTCCATAATCTCTCCAAAGATAAAATGTTACGGTCTTGTACACCCGTAAATATTTCCAGAAGTTGAATCTTCCAGCTTGGTGTACCTCGGACACTCTTCCACACAATCACCACACTGAGCGACAGTTGATATTATATCTCCTTACAGTTGAACGATGGCTATTTTATCTATTTGACTAGGCATCACTATCCTTGAAGATAAAATCTAGAATTGCACACCCCACACCTCGTTGATCTACCCCATAAGGCACATACAGTTAGGGTCTAGGTCTGTTTTCTGAATTCAAGATGAAATCAAACTCTTTTCAATATTATCACTTTACTTCTTTTTGAGTGTTGTCTGGCCAACTGCATTTTCCTTTCCAGTCACCAGTCAATACCTTATTGAATCTTTTCTTGAATTCACTTATATTTGTTGTTATGCATACATTTTATGTACTCCACTTTTAATTACATTCATCTACAAAAAACTACCAATTAATTTAGATCTTGCCTTAACTCCAGTTCCATTAATCTTCACTAGTTTCTTATACAATGCATCTATTCATTCGTTTTCTTGTTTCTGTATATTCCCTTTGCTAATATTCATATAATGAATAGCTCTTAGTCTATACTTGACAGAGACTTCCTTCCTCAGTCACTCTTGACTCTTACTCCGAGCCAGCAAATATTCCTCGGCATCCTTCACTTCCGGTTTTGATACCTTCTCTGTAGATCTCCTTATCTACCCGGTTGGAAGGAGCACAGCTTTCTTTTGCGATGTCCACCCCAGAGTCCAGTGTAACAGAACCAATGTAACAGAAGTTGACTTACGGAGCCATAAGGTGCACAACCAATCACAGAACCAAATATTAAAGGTCCTAACCTATTATTGTTTCTTGATTAATTACCACAAACTCTCAAAACACTATTCAATAATGTACACATTTCAACTAACCCCCAATCAAGACTCATTATAAAAACAAAGCAACTACACCCATTCTCATCTAACCCCCAACTCTCAAACATTTCGTACCAATCGGACTACTACTGTCCTTTCTCATGACTCCGAGAAGCAACCCACAGCGCACTCCGCAACCCCAATCAGCTGATTCAATATACGATATACACATTTTTTTTTTAAACCCTCATCAATCAGGGCTATTAATCATTACCTCTTCCCACTGTAATAGTAAAAGGCCAAGAGACAAAGCCCCTAATCATACCGGGTCTGTGTACCCTGTTTCAAGTTCCGCCTTTCCATATTTTCAAGCGCCTTCTATCTCTATTGTTCTTTTCTTCCTTGGTCTTATTCCTACCGAGATCATCAAAGAAAAGATATAAATTCCTCAGGAGTGGCCAATAAAAAAAATTACATTCTCACACATACTTTTTATCAAAAGGGAGACGCTCGATGATTGAACTGGTCAAGCACGATTCTAGTGTTGGCAGTGAAAGCGTAACTAGTTTAGCTCATACTAGTGGCGTATCTAGTGGTGGGGAGCAGACTCATGGTGATGACACTCCTCCATCATCTGTGGCTAGCAAATTAGAGGACCGTTCGGAGCAATCGATTCCAAGCAAGTCAATTAAGTTAGATATTCCTAGTAAAAATGAGTCGGAGACTGCAGTCCCCGGTCCTGCTCCGGGTCCTAGTCGTAGGGCTTCTGTTAAGAAGGCTCAAATTGATACAGATCAACACTCTCAACCACTGGAGTTCACTTATAAACAAGCATCGTGGTATAGACTTTGGATTTATGATTTTATCTTATGGTGTTTCACAGTGATATTCGATTGTTTCTTCCGTGAGATCAGACCTAGAGGAGCATTCAGATTGCCTCGTTCTGGTCCAGTCATCTTTGTTGCAGCACCTCATGCAAATCAATTTGTAGACCCAATTGTGTTGATGAACCAAGTGAAACGTGAATCACTGAGAAGAATTTCCTTCTTAATCGCCGCCAAATCATACAAAATGAAATTCATTGGACTCATGTCCAAATGCCAGCTCTCAATCCCTGTTGTTCGTGCTCAAGATAACTTGACCAAGGGAAGTGGGAAGATTTTTGTCGACTTCAACGAAAACCCATTGCTAGTGAAAGGTAAAGGAACAAAGTTTTTAAGCGAATGTGGCTCCAAGGGTCTCATCGCTTTGCCTCAATCGCTTGGGGCTTCGGAAGTCGTCGAGGTTATCTCCGATACCGAACTCACCATCAGAAAAGAGTTTAGAAACACTGACCAAATTGCAAAGTTATTGCTGCAAGGTACTTCATACAAACGGGCTTGGAAAGTTGACCAGAAACATGTTTATAACATGGTTTTCGAACACTTGTCACACGGTAACTGCATTGGTATTTTCCCTGAGGGAGGTTCCCACGACCGTACGGACTTACTCCCATTGAAGGCCGGAGTTGCCATCATGGCATTGGGTGCTATGGAAAATGACCCCAACTGTAACGTGCGCATTGTTCCATGTGGAATGAATTACTTTAACGCCCACAAGTTCAGACTGAGAGCCGTTGTTGAATTTGGTCACCCCATTGAGATCCCCAAGGAATTAGTCAAGAAATATGCCAACCCTGACACCAATCGTGAATCTGTAAAGGAATTGTTGGAAATTGTCACTACTGGTCTTAAGGCTGTCACTGTTACCTGCGAAGACTACGAAACTTTGCTTGTTATTCAAGCAGCACGTAGACTCTATGCGGGTAACCTTGCTCAACAATTACCACTTCCTCTTGTGGTTGAAATGAACAGAAGATTAGTTATGGGTTACCAAACATTCAAAGACAAACCCGAAGTCCAGAAAATCAAGGAAAAGATTTTGAAATATAACGAGATGTTGAGTCAATTGTACTTGCCTGATCATCACGTTGAAGACGTGGACACTGCACATAAACTCAGATTGGTTCCTATTTTCATTCTTCGCATTATTAAGCTCTTGTTCTTTGTGGTATTGGCATTGCCTGGTGCCACATTGTTCTCACCAGTGTTCATCAGCTCCAAGATTATCTCGACTCAAAAGGCAAAGACTGCATTGGCTGGCTCAACAGTCAAAATCAAGGCTAACGATGTCATTGCAACTTGGAAAATCTTGATTAGTATGGGTATCGCACCTATTGTGTACTCCTTCTACGCGCTGATTGTGACCTACTATTGTTACTCGCACCAAATTTTACTGCTGTTCCGTCTCATTTGGCTTTGGTGTATCCTTTACTCTTGTGGTGTATTGGTTACGTACTCGGCCTTGATTACAGGAGAACAGGGTTTGGACTTGTTCAAGTCTCTCAGACCTATATACTTATCGATTACTTCCGGTTCTTCCATCAAAGAGCTTAAAGAGTTTAGAAATGAGTTGAGTGAGGAAATTACAGACTTGGTCAACACATTTGGTCCAGAGCTCTTCCCTAACGACTTTAACTTGTTGGAGATGAAGGATCATCTTAATATGAAACAAGGTGTTACCTACGTCGATAGTGACGAAGAAGAAGACAGAAAGACAGAAGAGTTGCGTAACAGAAGAATGAAGAAGAGACGCGAGGCAAAGAAGTCAAAGGACACGATAACCGAAGAAAATGAAGATGTTGATGACTTGAAACACTCGAGTTCTGTATCGGATGGTATTTCGTTGATGAACTCGGATAATTCGTTGACTAACATTCCAATGTTTTCGGATTACCATTTGCATGCCAATGCAAAGAACGAATCCTTGTCCTTGGAACAACAGTCGAACTTCAATTCTACTGTGTCGATGATGGACGACTACCAAGCGGTAACTCATCCACATACGCCAACTACACCTTCGCACTTGTCACGTCCTCAACTGCGTGTGCTGCTGCACACTCAATTGCTGCTGCAGAACACTCAAGCGCACAATCAATTGCATACACAATTGAATAACAAACTCAATCAACAGTTACCTTCACTGCCTCATAAGGATGTCATTTCACATTTACTGCATTTACAGACACACCCTCGCTTACCACGCACTAACTCTAACGATGGCGGGGCTATGGAATTTAACTTCAAGAGTAGAAACGACAAATTGAAATTGTCAGAGCGTATTAAGAGCAAAATCAGAAGAAACAGAGAAAAGGAAAGTTAAGGTTTTTGCTATAATTATTTATTTACCTTTGGTGTAAATTGGATAATCCAGGTTGTTCTCATTTACATTAAACACAATGCAATTCACTGTAAATAATATTCAAACTGTAGATAGTAGGTTGAGATTGACTAGTTTCAACAAATGAGTACAATCTCGCGCCCAATACATGACTGTCAATACAGACAGTCAATTGAATAGTGTGAAGTTGGTTACAAATTAGTATTCTTTGTGAGTGGTTCCGTGAGTATTTACTCTTATGGGTAGCATCAACTTACCTTCTGTAAAGAATCGAAGAATCCAATTTGTACTTGAATCAGTAGGTTATGTACTCAATAACCGTCTCCTGGAGATAAACGTTAATAAACTTATTTTACATTGTAATTCCATATGAATAGACTAGAATTATACACAACAAGGGTTACATTGGCACCCAATATTATTTTTTTGCTTTCCGTAGGCTTTCAAAACAGCCTTAATGTCGCTAACTATTCAGTTGTCATTTGTAAATATCTCGACAATATGGTTGAACTCTTCTTCTGGCTTTTCTCCCTTTCCTTCATCTATTTCGTATGAGGATATTCTAGTATCTACTGCACGTTCGCCTGTCTTTCATAAAACTCCGACACCTGATCGGAGCTTGTTGCATCTTCAATTCCCTTGTCATCTCTTAACCTGATAAATCTGGGGAATCGAAGCGAAATTCCCTTTCCGTATTGCTGATGTGCTGCCTTGTAAACAGGGCTCAATGACAAATCTGCAGTCAATACTTCGAATACAACCGAAGGATCAAACCATACATCTGGCTTGGCGTTCGTATTATTTGTATCATACACAACGTAAGGCTTTGGAAGATCGATTTCTGTTGGTTTTAATCTTGCATGAAGCAGTGCCAATGCTTCGTCCAGAAATCCTGTTCCGATTTTGCAAGTAGTTTCGTATTCGCCTGTATCTTGGTTGTACAGGGCAAGAAGAAACCCACCGTAGTGTCCTGTTCTCTTACCTTTTCCAATGTATGCACCTACAACCACAAGATCAAGTGAATCGCCCACTCCCGCAAGGTAATCCTTTTTCAACTTGAGCCAATTTCTCAGTCTTTTAGATGGCTCGTAGTACGAATCTATTCCGTTGAGCATTTTCACCATCAAACCCTCACATTGATCTTTCACGGACTGGTCCAAGAACAATTGTAACTCGTCCAAATTGGAGGAATTTTTGGCGGTTGCAAATTGGAATTTGCCTACAACAGGTTTCAAGTTCTGCTGCATGATAGTTCTACGCTCGTTGAGTGATTTGGTGATAAGAGACCCGTTGAAGTAGAGCATGTCGAATGCGAAAACACAGATTTGCACCTTAATGTCTTTAGCATCAACATCTTTCCGCTTTCTAGTTGAAAGCACTTGGAAAGGTAAGATCTTCTCTGCTTGTGTATCCCATGCTACAACCTCGCAGTCAATGATAAGCGAAGTCGCGGAAGTTTTCGTGGCAACTTCATTGGGTTGTTCGTTGAGGAAATCGTTGATGGCGCCGATCAAGTCGGGGTACCGTTGTGACATATCTTCCGAATTTCTCGAATAAATGCGTACAGAACCATCACCTAACAAGTGGATCTGTGCTCTTTCTCCATCATACTTGTACTCACAAGTGAATTCCTCACCTTGGAAACGATCCAAAACCTCACTGATAGATTTAGTAGGTTTAGCTAACATTGGTTTCAATGGGATTCCAGGCCTCAACTGACAATGCTCCAAAATGTTCATGATGCCATGTTCATACGCTGTATGTATTATTATACCGTAGTTTGGAATCTGCAGGAAAGCTTCTCTGATGACATCTTCCAGGGCAGAAAGCTTTTCAGGGTTGACTCGCTTTCCATCGTTATTCATTTCATAATGAGTGAACGCTTGGGCCAAGCCAATTAAGACAGTTTTCTCAGCCAAACCAATCCGCAACTTTCCTTCCAAGGATCTGATCAAGAACTTAGCTTCGCTCGATTTCATGTCGCATGCAGTCAACATCTTATTAATTGTACCGATTTTACGCAGTTGTGAGTCTTTACCAGTCAGTTTGGCGATGTTGGTGAGGTTGTTAAATACAGTATCTACATCGAGTGCGGCTGGTTTAAACATGGTTGGCTGTCCCAGTCTTGATTTTTGGGCTACCATTCCTAAATCACCCAACTCGTGGTAATCTTTTTTGATAGTGGCAACAGGACGACCATAACATTCACTGATTGCTTTGATGAGAAGTGTCTCTCCAAGACCTAGTTCTAAGTCTGGCTCGTAATCAGGTCCTAACCTATTGATAAAAAGGTAGACCACTCTAACAAGTTTTTCTGGAGTCGATTCTTTCAAGAGTTTCAAGAAGAACTCGGAGATGATGGCAGTTATTTTAAGTCTTGATGATTCTGCTTCAATTTGTTCAAAGATTTGAGTGATGGTTGAGTAAGGGATTTTATCTGGTAACGCTTTTGAAAGTTTGGGGATCGATGTAATAGTTGAATCCTTTGGTTCTTCTTTAAGTTCTTTTACTTTGGTATCGGATGAACCAGTAGTAAAGTCTGTAGATAAACTACCTATAATACTTGAATCATTGACTGGAGACTTTACCTTGACTGGAGACTGCTCAATCTTAGGTACTTTCGTGACACGAGAAGAAGGTGATGGAGAACGACTTCTCGATTTCCCATTTGGTGAAGCATTGGCTTTTGTTGGGGAAGAACCACTTGAAGGTTTGGACAACGATTTCACAATATCAGCTGCCTTCTTCTTGGCACCTTGACCACCAAAGAACCTACCTATTGTCTGTTGTTGAGCCATTACTATAGGGATGCGTATTGGTATAAAGAGTAGCATTGATTAAAAAGACGCGTGGTCGTGTGATGTGCAAAAGTTTAAATAAGGTTGGAATGATTGGGAGGGATGGAAAGCTTGTTAATTAGGGATGAGCAGTACAGGAATGGTATTGGAGACTTATGACTTGAAGAAGTGTGTTGGTTTATTCTAGTATTGTAGATTTTTTTTAACTTCTATTCAACTATAGTGAAGTATACAGAGCTAATATGTAATGCCTGGTGTCGTATAAAAAATTAATGGCTGCAAAATCCCAATTATGAGCAGTGAGAGATAATTCCTTAGAGTAGTTGGAATATCGTATTTATAGACTACATTGCAGTGGAGTTCCAATTTCTTATTTAATGTTTACAACTCTAAACTTTTAATTCATGCTGCTGAGTATACCCATGCTCAGATTTGGCTCTCTCAGCTTCGGATTGTTCAACTCAATTGGTAGTTGAAGTGGATGAAAAAGAAGCTGACTATAGTTAAAAGTAGAGATCTGATTTAGATGAGTTGTACTCACTGGCATGACCAATAATTATCTGCTTATAAACGTGTATATTCTTACTTAAAATTACAATATATTCTTGAACATCTCAATCTACAATAATGAGATACATTCCTTTGAGTTTGAAGAACTCCTGGCTTTTATCACTCCACATGTTTTAGACAATGCTAGCTATCCAAACACATTGTGGTCCCCAGCTCTCATAAGTATCACTATCCACAAAAAGAGCTCTTCCGTGGTTTGAGTTATTTGAAAAGATTTGCTTTGAAAAGATTTCACCTCCCAAGAAGTGGATATCGTGCCACGATCCTCCCTTTTCTTTTGGCTTCTTCCATTCAGGAAAGTATTCAGGATATTTGGCGAGTCGAATCGAGCCAGGCACTTGTGTAGCCACTGAGCTGCTGTGTTCACCGTCGGTGTCTACGACTGCGCTTGTTTGCTGGTATGCTGCAATAGCGGCATTAACACCATTCTTCGAGTCATATTCAGGATCCGCACTCAGGTCTCTTACTAAGTATTCACCAACCAATCTATACAATACAGCTTCCTTAATTCCAGGGATCCGGAAAGTTGACCCCACGAATATCAAGTTATCGTAGCATTCTTGTCTCTTTTCCAAGTCGTTGACTCTTGATAACACTGTGTAAATTTCGTATGCGAGGTTATTAATGAAATTGCTGGCACCTTGGAACCGTTCCTTACCCACTCCAACCTTTTCGCCGCTCACAGAGTCTACAAAGTAGTTGGTTTCCAAGTCACTGTTTGGTTTTGTCTCTTCTTCTTCTTCTTCAGGCTTGTCGCCATTTGCCGCCTGAGTGGTTTCCGCAGCAAGAACTTCCTTGACGTCACCCTCGACAACTAATTTGGCTACGTCCATGTCTTCATCTTCTCCGGTTTCCAAAGCTTGTAAGTCGGCGAACGAATAAAACGATCCTTCATGAGTATTCAATACCTCGTAGATTCCCGATACCTTCAAGTCTTCGATTTGTGAAGCAGAAAACTTGGGTAAGATCTTTGCAAGGTCCGCGTTGATGTTCTGCGATCCCAACTTAGGCAAGTACTTACCTGCGTACTTCAACAGTTGGTAGTTTACCACAGGGACTATTTGAGTCAGAGTGTGGCCTACTTTAACGACTGTTGCGCTTGTTGTGCTTGACCCGATACCGAAAGTTGAAGCAATTGCATAGTCAAGAACATTGAAAGCAGTGAATTCCAACAGTTCAATCACGTACTTGGTGATATATTCCACTTGCATTCTCGACCAGGTGAGTGTAGGAGTAATCAAAAGTAAAGGAATATGGTTAATTGTGACAATCGGGTTCTTGGTGATCACACTTTGCAATATAACCTTAAGCAAATGGTTGAAGGCGTCCAAGTCAACGATACGGCCACCTACTATAGGCTTAACAGGAACTAATTTGGAGTCGTCGTTTTCTGGACTTGCATGGTAACGTTTCAGTTTAGGGTCCTTATACACAATGGTAGGGATACGGAACTGAGGAGGAGACAACAGGTCACCTAAACCAAAGGTAAAGATGGTGTGCTCTGATCCGGGATACACCACTAGAAAGCTATCTTCTTTGTATAATGGCATTGGTTGGTTGTTTATGTTTGAAAAACTTTTTTTGACTTGAGTTGGTTTATGGGTGGGAGTCGAACATGAGGAGGAGAAAAGTGAAAGAGTGGATGTGGAAGGTGTAGGAAGTCTGTTATGGAGAAACTGTTATTTATGGAGGATAAGGATGAAAGTATTGTGACGTGAAGTTGTGAAATGAGAAGTACTATTGGTATATGGCTTATATTATTGTTAAGATTGACTGAGTCATGTGATCGTTAGGTTTAAGAGATCTGAAGGGACTAGGGAGAGAGAGAAGAGTAGGTGTGCTAGAAAATATCAACAAGTGGGAATAATAGCAATCAAGATTTCGAAATGTATTCAAGATTATAAGGATATCAAGTAGATACTACTGTTAGATTAATAACATTACTAAATAATTGAGTGGTGACTGAAAAAGAACCAAAAGATGTTATATGTACAACGTCTAACTTACTTGAAATTAAGAGTGTAGAATCTCAGCCGGGAGTGCAAGTAAATTCAACATTTTGCCCTGTCTACGTTGAGTTTAACACCTTGATTGTTTACCTTTTTGAATGCTATTGTGAGATGAAATGAAGAATAAGGTGGTTGATTGTTGCTAAGAATGATATGAATCTTTAGGTGGTCATCCAAAACCCATTGTATTGAACCTGTAGACTGGGATATTACTTTCAGGTATTTCTATCATCACTTTCACTTTATTTTACCGTTAAATCTGATACAAGTATCATCCCTATATATCTTTAAATGAACTAATTTGGTAGCGTTTTGCAACCAACCAAGTTGTCCTGATTAGGAAGATAGCCTTTTGATGTCAATCTGAATGAAACGCTTGCCTTTAAACCACCCATTCGATTACAACTTCTAGTATAACTTGAAACGTCCCCCTTATTTGAGGTATTCTCGTATCACTCATATGTTGGTTCTAAATACGCAAGTGTGTAACGTCTTTCTTGTTCTTGTTGCTTAACAACCAACTTTAAATTAAAGTTAATGCTCAAGAACTAATTTCATTTCGTTGAATTGTGTTAATAACACTAACGCTCAAGTACAAGGTTTGGGGTAAATTAGAAAGTACACAATTCACCTTCAGTATCTCTGATAAAACTCAATTCTTTTCAATCAGTTTGTCTCTCACTAGTTCATAATCTTAATAGTTCTCCACTCTACAATTACTCTTCATTATTTTAATTATTGTATCATCAATGCATAATCTATTTACGTTTTTATCTAAACTATATCTCATCAAGTTCGCCATGCGGGGCGTCGGAAACGAATGCATTATACTTATTGGAAGTTCCCAAAACAGATCTTGTACTGTTAATAGTGCTCAGTCTTCCCAACCCTCCAGCTTTTGTCTCAAATGCGGTAGGCTTTCTTTCTTCTTCTTCCAAATGAACTGGATTGATTAAAGGAAAGTCGTCCTTTATATGTGTTGAGTATTGTTTAAGGTGCGAGTGTGGGTGTAAACGTTGTGGTGGTGATTTTGGAGGAAGTGTGGGTGGTTTGTCTTCGTATTGTTCATTTCTAGAGTACCCATGCCTCGAGCTGTCACCATGAATGCTAGTTCTATCGAGTGCGTCAAGTCCTCCGTTGACTGGCAATGGGAATCCTCTTCTCAATTCAATTGAGCTTTTTCCTCTCGAGAGTGTGTTTGAGTGTGTCTTGCTCAGTGGTTTGAAGTCAGTATTAAATCTGTTCATTTTTGGGATTGGATTAGGATCGTGTGATGCAAAGTTCAGTGGTTCATGTGATAATGACAGACGCAGTTCTGAGTGTGGATATTGTTGTTGTTGTGATGATATTGGGTAAGGAACTGGTTTAGGTTCCTTCTTTATGATAGGGTTGTAGAATGGTCTTACTTCTGTAAGTGTGTTTCTTCTTTCCATGATGGGTGGTTGAGGTATCTCATTGATTTCTATTTCTGGATTCTTAGACCTTGTCCTATTGAACTGCAATTGTGAATGTGCATTAGCCATGGCTTTTGTTACAGCTGCCTTAGCATGAGTGGCTTGTATGAGTTCATCATCTTCAGAGTTCTCTGATCCAATCAGTCCTTGTTCCAGTGCTTGGTCCATTTCACGTAAGTGCGAGCGAACACTTCTTCCACCAAGGAACATTACTTCTTCATCATCAGAATTTTCATCAGCAGAATAAGAATATTCATTATATAAATCTCCTTCAGTTATGATATCCTCATGTATAGCTTCCGACACTTTTGATTTTTGGATTCCCATCCATTCTTTAAGTTCATTCAAGTCCTTTACTTTCAAAAGTCCCATGTACCAAAAAATTGTTCCAGCCACCAAACCAAAGATCGCCAATACGGCAACCACTGCCACGGCAACGACTGTTCCTTTCATTAGGGGTTCCTTGAAGGTCCATGCTATAGCAGCAACACCTAACCCTAACCCAAAGCTCGGGAAATCTAACAGTCTCTTTTTGGACTTGGTGGGGGTAGCCACAATATCTACAACGGGAGTAGGAGGTACTAAAGTAGGAGAAGGAGGTACATGTTTAGACTGTTTCCTTTTCTTGTTGTCCATCTCCGCAACAAGTTGATCCAATTTCTCGATCTTCTTCTTCGTGCTTAGATGCTCCGGCATTTGTTCACTCTTATGTTCAATCTTTTTCTCAAGCAACAGTTCGCCAACTGTATCTATTATATTATCCTTAATATGTTTTTTTTTGTCCTCGTTACCGAGAGCGTGCACGTGACGCTTACTCCGCCTAATGCTGCTAGGTACAGATACAACCGAGGGGATTTCCGAATCGGGCATGTCAGGGAAAACCTCAACCTCAAAGTGATCTATTGAGGAAGCTGGCGAAGCTGATTCAGGTACGCTTCGCTTCAGTTTCTTCAGATCTATATCTAAGAATTCCAGTGTGGGGTATTCAATTATGTTTGTGTTGGAGATAGGGCTGTCGTCCGGCGACGTAGGTGGTGGTGTTGTTAACTGTTTGATCTCTGCAATGTCTCCGTTTTTGGCTGTTAGTAATAATTGTTCAGTGGTACTTTTACCATGAAGTTCGTATGAACAATCCTTTAGTTCGTTGTCTAGGTCGAAGTCGCTCACGTTAATAGGCTGTCTTGAAGCCTTCTTCTTCTTCTTTTTCTTCTTATCCAGTTTCAGCCTTGCAGTACTTGATGTATCACTTTGTCCCAGACTTTGGCTCAACAAATCCCCAGATACAGATGTCCTTTCAGCTGGTGCTACAACGACAGGAACAGAGTCGTCGTCCACTTTCTTCAACCGAAATACACCGTCAGGGCCCTGTCGATATACCAACTTCTTCTTCTTGATCGTGGTCGTCAAAGTGGCCATATTAAACTGGCCTGTATTCACTATACTATTTCAATGAGCTGAGTATGTCAAATACTGTTCAATATATACATTCAAAGGAGGAAAAAATGTGTAGGCCCGTACCGCAGGGAGTGCTTGACGGGAATGCATTAACACCATTGTCTCACAGACAACCAACAAAAAAATTGTGCTTCCACCATATTTTTGCGAGCCAGACCGTCACTAATCGTGTGCAGTACCCCCTAATTATACTTATACTTGGCCAGCATCCATTAAGCCTCATATTTTACATATTTTAGAGTTGCAACAGGGCGGAGTTGGGTAGTGTCGCAAAGTATTTAGCCTGTGGAACCGAGTGTTTCGATTCCAGTCATGGTTTGGATTTGAGTCATCTTGTTTGAGAATCTATATTTACTTGAGATAGCGTCGATTGTGTGTGAATTTTCATTAAATGTAATTAGGGAGAAACATCATAGAATTTTGATTTAGCCTCTACAACATTTAGAGTTTGGATTTGGATTTAGTTTTTGGATTTGGAGTTGGTTCAACTACAACTGATCATGATCATCGCATTTGCACAAATTTTCAATTAATAATGATTACTTGCATCACTCCAATCATTTACAGATCTTTACACTCTATTATCGTTATCATATTATTACTAACCAATTATTATTACTGACCCCTAATTCTACGTGCCAATTGAATATCTTTCTTCATTATAGTGACGCGTTTAGCGTGGATAGCACATAAATTAGTGTCTTCCAATAAGTGAACCAAATAAGCTTCACAAGCCTCTTGTAATGCCAATACTGCTTGCAGTTGCCACCTGATCCCGTAGTCGGCACCGATATAATCTTCTGCAACCTCTTTAACTAATCTTGCAAACGGTAGCTTCCGCAATAGTAACTCGGACGACTTTTGATATGTACGAATCTCTTTAAGTGCTTTGGTTCCTGGCCTGTATCTTCTTTTAACGGTTGTACGCACGCTAGTGGCGCGAGGTGGGTCGCCAGGTAGATTACGATATATCCCCGTGCTGGCCAGCACATTCTCCGGTCTGCCTGCTCTAGGTAGACGTGCCATCCTGTGTTAGTTTGTGGTTATTATACCAGGTCTTCGTCCAAGCTATTTGTACTGTTTTACATTGTTTTGTTTTGATGGCTGGCTAGATGTTTGCGATAAAAAAAAAATTCAGTCGCAAAAGCTCACTAAGATAGTGTGTGGTGATCGCAAGGCGTGTGATATCTAGCGGTTGTGCCTGAGACCTACAGTGAAAGTTAGCCAATCTCTTGTATTGTGTAGATCCGGCTGTGGTTTGTGTTTGGTTCCTTTGATTCAGAATGTGTAATATACTTTTGTACCAACTGGTTGGTACTTGGGAGTTAGGTATGGCACCATTATACTTTTCATTTTGCTTGTTAATTGTTTTGAAAAGTAAGTTCATATGCTTGTTGATTGTCTTTAGAATGCTTGTATGTCGTGTTTTGTATTATAACTACTAGCGTTCTACTTATGCTGGTAATGATTTGGAATGTATGATTATTTTTGGGTGCAAATGTTAAAAATTGGTGATTCTGTAGACGTTGATTGTTCTGGGTGGGACGCAATAATCGTTAGGGGTTTGTTGGATAGATTGAGAATAAGGGATGAGGTTATGATATGTAGAGATCATTTTACATGAAGTCGATCCCCCTAAGATCATAAATGATTATTAGAGATTATGAGCATATAAAGTTTATTTACATTTTTAGACTTTACTCTCTTGATTTGATCTCAGTAAATTAGAATTAGTGGGATCTTCCAGGTGTCTCATTTAAGTCTAAAGAGTACTTGGAATGTTTCTATTAAATACATCTATCTAAGGGAAGTACGGATTCTCATTTACCTCGACTTCTGCTCAAACTCCCTAATTTCCATCCCTTCCATTACATCATTCAAATTCGTACCTGACCAGATCGTAAATTTTTTCCCTTTTCGTATTCAATTATATTAATTTCCATACTATTAATTAGCAATGACGTCAAAATTTACTCTGGAGGAGCCTACGGGAAGGTAGAACCCTAGATTATCCGTTTCAAGCGACTCCAACGCACTTATCGGCCATGTAAGCCCCTGGTTTATACTAACAACGGATGACTTGTACTCCTCAATACATGTAATTAACTCTATATTGGAAGGAGGTGGCCTGTAAATGCCAGATACGATTCAATACTCGGCAGTCTTTGATGTGAGGAGGCGAGGTTATGCTTTCTCTTATCTTCCATCTATTCGTATCTGATTTGACTACATCAAAGTGAGTGGGGTGAGAAGTTTACTAGTTTACAACACCGTGACTTCATTTAACACTTGAAGGCGGTCCTTGAAGGCGAATTTTGAAGAATTGTAACTCTTTCAGTGTTATTATAGGCTTTACATAGAAATAGTTATTTAATGATGTGATGCTGAGCTTAATCTCGTAAGTTTGAATATTACCTTTGGGTAGTATGCTAGTGTGATTTACTTTTGTGTATTTGTGCCCTCTTCAGGGTTTATTTACCTATTGTCTTGAGGGTTCATGATACTTTTGTTATGTTCCTTAGGCCTTTGCAATATAATAATAGAAAAGAATGAACATTGGAATTTGAATAAGATCAATTCAGACTATGTAGAATACGAAAGCCAAGATGATTTACCTTCTTGTCCTACGAATCTAGATCACTTCTATTGGAAATCAATACAATTACTTGGTATGAGATCACTTAATTGTGGGGTTTTGTGGTTGTTTGTCGATTGTGGGGTTTCCTACTAAACTATAACCCTGATTATATCATCCCACGAGAAACACAATAAGTATCAGTATATTGTTGAAGAAATCGCAAATCCGGAATACTGGTGATTCAGACTGAAGGAAGGGGACAATTGATTATTTCTTCTGACAAGAAGAGATGAAAGCTTCCCAAGAAAATGGTAAAAGACTCGTTTCCATAGGAACGCAGTTGTGGTCTTCAGTTTTCGTGTTTAGTGCATTGACAATTAAAGACGCTTTTATTGTCACCAGCTGAGCTCTTGTCCACATTGTTCACGAGTAGTTTCAATGACGTTTTCAGACATGCAGAACAATAAACCATAGTAAATTCTTCCATATTGTGTGACTTTCAACTAGAATGATCCGACAACATTCTTATTTAGTGTTCATCAGAGTTACAATAAGATGAATAGAACAATATTGTGAGATCATTCATTCAGCCATCATGTATCACAATAACATTACAAGTAGTTATCTCAGGGTTTATATGCACAAATACGTATTGTAAGTACCTTTTAAATGTTTTATTCTGCCGGATACTTGCTTAGCAGTGTGAATATTGCATTGAGCTTATGAAATAGAGGATTCCTCTCTAGTATGAACCGTGATAAGAATGCTTTGCATACTGTTTTTAGGGTTTAAATATTGGAAGATGGATCTTATTGTGGACTATTATCGAGTAAGTTTTAAAGAGGATCAATCTGCATTATGAAACCGGTTCTAAATATGTGCAAGACTGAAGGAGCAAAAGTAAGTAATGAACTCGTTGTAGGTAGAAATTGTTTTTTGCAGCCACTTCTTTTGGAGTGAAATTGGACTAAAAAGAGAGAACTGGTTAAATTGAACGACTCACAATTTTTAAAAGCCAAAAGTAAGTGTGGATTCGCAAGATCCTTTAATAACTACTCATGTAGTTGATTATTTAATTCGCTAGGCGTACTTCATCAAATTAAATGTGTCTTGTTGACATTTTTGAAAATAGAGTTGTTAACGTCATAATTGATTTCTGAAAAGTATCGTGGGTACATTTTTTGAAGGAAAACTCGACATAATAGATCAATAGGAACGATCCTTCCCACTATCAAGGTTTGGTTGCAAATATATATGCATTTATATCTTCCTACAGAAAATTGGAAGCGTTTAAAACTCGAGGAGCAAAATTGCATTCCAAATAACCCTATGACTTCCTTAATCGATTCCCTTGACATATAAATCAATATGAATAAAATAAATTCAGCTAAATATTGGGTTTACCAACAAAGAAAGTAAAGGAATCTTGAAATTTGTCAAAAACACCCTACTCTGATGCTTTAATAGCAGATGCTCTCTGTAAAAACATTGGATGGGCGTGTGGCGCAGTTGGTAGCGCGTTCCCTTCGCAAGGGAAAGGCCTCGGGTTCGATTCCCGACTCGTCCACTTTTTAAGTTAATTCTTGTTATTGGACTGATAGGTTTGGACAACTATAAGCTCTATGAGAGAGCTATGTTAAAAGTAAATCATTTTGTATGATGGTTGATTAATTTCAATCGTTGTCGATGATTTTTTAGAAAAAATTCAAAAAACTTGAAGAAAATAATATAGCATTTGCAATCAAAGCAGTAGTTGGTCCTTTCGAGACTTCCCTATAATTGAACATTGAATTGAAACCACACTAACTCCAAAGTCCAAATGTAGTGTACTCCATGCATTGACATGGATCCTAAAGCTATTTTCTAAACTTGAATTCAACTAATAGAATGTTAGACGAGTGTGAAATTCTTGGTTCTCTCTCTATATTTCATCACTCTTAGTAAAGCCACCAAAATAATCAATTGATAGTTTTAGTACCCACCATACATAACAAACCTTTCTTCATATTAAACCAATCACAAATTTCAAACTCACTCAAAAATACATAATCAATCTTCAATTACATCATTCCTTCCATCTGTCTTATTCTTCATCTTCCCCAACTTAAAATGACGTCACCAAACTTCATTTTCCATGCATTGTGCAGTCTCAAGATTCAGAGCTTATCTTTAGTGACACTCTCAAGCGAGCAAATCACAAAGGGCTCACAGTCTCGAGGTAAGTTTAGCTCTTTAAACTTAATCTACCCACATTCTCAACGATGAATTTTTCTAGAATTTCAAATGGTCTGTTCTCTCTTCTTATTATTGTTATTGTAATTAACTTACACTCTGTTAGACTCGTACTACTCTCTACTACTCCCAATATTACCCATAGTCATACCTACCAAGAATTCTTTTGTACTACCGCCCTCCCTTTTCTCCCTATATCTTATCTTAGCCCCACCCAATTTCACCCACCACTCTCACAAAGGTGGTTATGAAAACATCCTCATCCGTCAATCAATCCATTTCAGGAAAATTCCATCACTAATGTGTCATTTTTCACTCATTTTGGGATAAATGAAATATCATCAACAGTTTGCTTTAAGGTCAATTCATTTCTTTCCTGCGTTCATCTCACACATTTTTCAACTCCTTGAACCCATTTCTCATGAATCTTAATTAACGACGCGACACAACACTTATTCTTCACAATGCGTACTCTTTCTGCTTCTTCGTATAGTCAACCTATTTGTTTCCGTTCAATCCGTTATATATAATCTTGATTTCCATGTAGTATCCACAATCTTAAAGAATACAACATCATAAATTCTATCTATAATTTACTATCTTCACTCTATAGTCTATTATCTTTATACTATTTATGTTTAGTTGTATACTAATCGTACTAATTAATTGAGCATACTCTATAAACTCTTTATTAACTTTACAACTGTAAACCTCCCCCCCCCTCAAAATCATCTTCTCAACCAATTTTTCAAGCTAATTCTCTCTCGTCCAATCCTAATCTAAGGGCCCCATTTCGATTATTCTTCCCTTCTTGTTCATAATAAAATTCAACAATTTCAGTCCGCAATTTCTAGTCATTAGAACCAATCAATCGTCTCAATTCCAATCCTATCATCTTCTCCACTCTCTTCTCTTCACTCTACTAATTAAGCTTAACACATACTCTCTCTCACCATACCACTATACTCCCACTTCCTCCCACTTATTGTGGAGCGCCGCGTTCTACTCGTCATTGCTGGCTCCCACCTGCAGTCCAATTCCACAGCAACAAAAAGGAGTCGAGTCCCACCAAAAAAAAAATCCCACACCACAACTATCCACATTAGCTTTTGGTTCCCCCTCAATGTCTCGTTCGCACTATCAAACCAACGGGAAGCCGCTTTCACAGCAGGCACTTTATCAGCAGAAGTTGAAGCAGGGTGTTTATACATCACCTGGAATTGCTAGTGTTGGTGTTAATCTGTCTGCTTCAGACACTGCTGCTTTGCTTGCTGCCAGTGCCGACTTGACTGTCAAACCTACTTACGAACGTGTAGTGGCTAAGGAAGCTCATACTGCTGCATTGGCTGCCAAGAAGGAAACCATTACCGCTTGGTCCCGTGAACATACCCTGCTGGATGCAGACGCAGCTGCAGTAAGTACTACTAACAACTACCGTAACAACACAATCACGTCAACAACTCTGGCTTCTTCGGCTTCTACTGGAGTACCTTCATTCAACCATGACACCCTTTATAATAAGGCTAGTCTGAACTCAACTTCAACCATGACCAGCCGAATCAACCCCGAACGCGATATCAAGCGTCTGGGTATTGCCACGACCACTAAGGCTTCGGCCATTGACATTGGCAAAATCTCTGCCATGGCAAACAAGAACTCAACCAAATCATTGAACTCGAGATTCAACCCGGAACTCGACTACCGTAGTGGATTGAAGGGCCAACAACCACCTGCAGAATTCTTGACTCAAACTGAAGAGAACTTGGCTGCAAGTGGTGCGGCTGCGCTGCTCAAGCACGGTTCTGGTTACACTGACCGTGTCTCATCTCAAAGAAGATCTAACACCTTCTTGGCCGCAGATGTTGTAGACGCTAATTTACTTGCTGCTGCAAGTAGAAAAGCCAACGAACGTTTGAGCCAAATCCAACACTCAAACTCCAAGGACTTCAAGGAACAAGCTCGTTTGTACGCATCTGCCTTGGCCATTGCTCAAAAGAACTCTGACGAAAGAGTCAAACAACACAGAGCAGGAGTTGTTGAATTGGGTGGAGGATTGACAATGTTACAATCTGAATTGGACGCTTTGGCTCTGCAGATTGTACAACCTGTCCTTGCCGACATTGGCGTCAAAGCCGGTGCAAGGAGAGATGCAGACCTGGAACACAAGACACGCCAGGCAGAATTGGCGGAATTGCATGCGCAACACAAGCGCGAAGTGACCCAGCAAAAGTCTCAAGAAAAGGCCGACTTTGAAATTGCCAAACAAGAGAGAAGTGCTGCCAATGAAGAACGTAAAAAGGGCGAAGACACGGCTTTTGTTGAGCACCAAGAACTCAAGGCAACTGAACTCAGTGACAAGAAGATTGAACTTGAAAATTTGAAGAAGCAACACTTGGACGAACAAGCAGTATTGACTACTCAAAAGACCGATAACCAAGCACGCATCGACGAAGAAGAAGCTACTTTGAAGAAAGAACGCAAGGACGAATTGGACACTTTGCAAGCAGAAAAGGACGAGGAAATTAAACCTACCTTGGACGAATTGGAAGAAGAAACTACCAAACTCAAGCTGCTCACAGACGCAAAGACTGAGTTGGAACTGGAAGTGGAGACCGCCACCAAATTGCAGGCCGAATACGAGGCGCAAATTGCTGAACTCGAAGAAAAGTTGGCTACTGCTAAGACAGACTCTGAAAAGTACACTACCGACTTGGCAACAGCAACTGAGGAGCACGAAACCACCTCTAAGGAACTTGAAGAGCTCCACGTTTCATCTGCCGCATTATTGCTGCAACACGAGGACCTGCACAAGGATCTCGACACCAAGTTGGCCGACTTGGAGGCTGAGAAGGAGAAGAATCTCCTCGACAAAGAGCTGCAGAAGAAGGAGATTTTGGAGGAAATCGACGAAAAGGTACGTGGTGAGCACAAGATCAACAAGGAGTTGCCAGCACACTTGCAAACTGAAGTAGAAGAGGACAGAATAAGAGACACTGGCTCGCTCTTTTCGGCGGACGCAAAAGAACCAGAATTGGAAGACGTTGAGCCACCAAAGGAAGCCGAAGTGGAATTGAAGGCACCAGACTTTTCAGGAAAGGAACCAGCAGCAAAGGTAGCGCCTGTCAGCGTACCCAAGGGAGAAAAGAAGCCTAGTGGGTTAAGAAGATTGAGCGCACTTTTCAAGTCAAGTTCCAAAGACAAATCGAAAAAGAGCGTTTCATCATCAAAGACTATCAAGGAAACCCCTAAGGAAACGCCCAAGGCTAAGACCAAAGAGGAGACCACTACGCCCGTAGCACGTGTTGAAACAACGACCTCGAAGGCGTCAGCACCATCGGCAAAGTCCACAAAGTCAGTACCTAAATTGGAAAGACCCGAGTCAACACTCACTGTGTCTGACTTGTTGTCGGAGAAGCAGAACCAGGGGGGTTTGTTTAAGGAGGAGATTTAAAATGTTGTTCACTTCATTGATTTTTGTATTGATTATTATGTTTGTTTGAAGAAGATCATTAAGATGTAGAACGTAAGAATAGTGTGGTAGGATATTTGATGGTAATTGTAGAATGGGATATGGGAATACGAAGAGAGATGGTTAATGATAAATGAAGCTTTATCGTTCCTATTGCTCATTAAATAATGAATACGTACTTGTACAAAGTACTAGGCTCTGGCGATACTAATACTCTATTGCAGGGGTAATTCGTAGATGATTTATCTCAGACTTTCTACTACAAGGTTCGTTCATTTAAGAAGTTTCTAATCTTCAGTGAATATATCTGTTGGTATGGAGGAAGGGTAAAATAAAGTAAATTAGTCACTTTAGTTGATATTCAACCCCCACAATTGACATCTAGCTTACTTTCCCCTCTTTACAACCATTCCTTCCTTAAATGTTCTCTTCACTCCACCTTAAAATACAACTGAAACTGAAAAATCAGAAATCAAAACTTTTCACTCATGACTTTAAAAGACATTCTTAATAGCCTCAACTTCAAGGTTGGGCAAGCCAGCGATGAGTATATAGTACGTCGTCAGAAGCAGATGATGTTCTTTATGACTTCAGCTGCACTTACTATCTTTGCACTGAGGTTTGCTTACAAGTCGACAGTTACTAGACAATATGTACCGACTTTATTCCAGGGTAACCATTCGCCACCACTCAGTTATAACTTTACTACGGATGCTGCTGTAGCAGTTGGAACAGGCACACTTCTCTGTGGTACTGTACTGTCGATGATGATCTTTGGAACATGCTGGATCTTGGATGTTTCGACTTTTCAAGAATTCGGGTGGAGAATGAAACATATGATGGGAGGTTATGCTAAACAAAAGATGTTAAGTGAAATGCCTATGGATGAGGAGAGTTCTATGATTCAGGATGGGTTGAATGATATCCTTGAAGGTAGATACGATTTTGAAGAAGATGAATTGGATTTGATCCAAGCAGAAGAGATCAAGCAGACTTAGAATCAAGTAATTTAATTGTATATAAAATAAAGGATACTGGAAAAAATGGACTGTAGATTGAAGAATACGTTGAGGTATAGAAATAGATCAACCTTGGGTGTGTAGTACCCTCTGAGTGTGCTCAGTCAACCTGCAACGCAAATATAAAAGACTTTCGATAGAAATGCAAAAAAATTGAGTGGTACGGGAATCGAACCCATGGCACTTGCTTGGAAGGCAAATATGTTACCATTACACCAACCACCCTTCTGATGGAGTTTTCATGAAAATAAATATTTACGATGTTACCTATAAAGAGAGGATTTACCAAATCTTAAGCAATTAACGGTGATAGGGCTTGTAAGAACAACCATTGCTCATCTTCAACGAAGCAAGGATAGTTTGAGATTAAAAAATAGTTCCAAACACTGAATATTATTGAGAACTGAAGCAATTAAACATGGTTGAACATATAACCATCAACAATCAAGTTCTCTCAATTATCTTGCAATGAATAATGAGTCAAGATGATCAATAGATCTCTCTCTGTTTTCTACCATTAGTCTTAACATACTATTAACATTGTTATACTCAATAATCAATTATTACAATGAATGGAGTTTCTTCACTTATTCGTAAATAATTGAAACAAAGTGATTAATTACTTACTACAATATGTGCCTGATATATTATTGCTCGATGCTTTACCAATTTCAAGTCAATTGTGGGTAACTGGAGTGTAAACATCTATTCTAATCATTCATGTATATTCTATCCAATTTTTATCCAATACACCTTAAGTTTGAATCCATGTTCCATATATCATTCCAGTGCATCAATATTGCATCTTTCTTCAGCAAGATTTACGTGACTCAACTTTGAATCAAGTCAAAAGTCTACTTCCTTCAATAAATACTAGAATAATTGTATCTACTTGAGATAGTTCCTAATCTTCTCTATCAAATACTTATTGATCTTGTGTTCTACATCATTAATCGTACCTCTTTAATTAAACCCTGATCCACAATAATTAACTTTCATGCTATTCTTTCACACTTCAACTGATACCTACTAGTGATAACAACCTACCAACCAATCTACAATAATATCTTCTGCGTCCTCACATACTCATCCTCCCTGTCTCCCTAGTCACCTTTCCAATTCATGATCAACGTCCACGTCGTGGCAGTGTAAAAACCCCGAACAAAAAAACCAAACCAAAACCAGCACTACCAAGCAAACAATGCCTCGTCTAGAAGAATGGGAAATCAAAAAGTACTGGGAGATCTTCCAAGGGCTTAAACCGACGGGGAACAAGTTGACTGGCGAACAGGTTTCGCCTGTTTTGAAGAATTCTCGTTTACTGCAGCAGCAGTTAGCTCAAGTGTGGACGTTGTCAGATATTGACAATGATGGGAACTTGGATTTCGAGGAGTTTTGTATTACGATGAGGTTGATCTTTGATTTGGTCAATGGTCTGGCTCTGGAGATTCCTTCTCAATTGCCTCTGTGGTTGATTCCTTCTTCGAAGGTACACTTGATTCAAGCTAACCAGGCAATCGACAAGAATAGCAATACTTTTGAAGTGAATGCTGATGATGACAATTATGATGAGGAATTGATGTTGAGTGGGGACTTTGACTGGTACATTTCCCCTACGGATAAGGCCACGTATGAGACTATCTACAATTCCAATAGTGATTCGTATGGCCGTGTTAGGTTCGAATCACTCAATGGTCTTTATTCTTCGTTGTCCAAAGTACCTACAAGTGAAGTATCAAGTGCGTGGAACTTGGTCAACCCTAAATCGTTCGAAACCATCGACAAAGATCAAGTGTTGGTTTTCCTCCACATTTTGAATCAACGTGAAAACGGCAAAAGAATTCCTAGAGGCGTTCCTGCAAGTTTACGTGCCACCTTTCTGAAGGAAGCACCAAGCTATGATCTACTGAAAAGCGCTGCACCTGCGTCTACAACACCCTCCTCTTCTAAGAAGGGATTCGCTGACTCTTACCTCACGAAAATTGGACAATCGACAAATACAAGAGGTACTGATTTCTCTGCTACAGAAGGAACAGATTGGGAAGAAGTACGTTTAAGAAGAGAACTTACCGAATTAGAAGATTTGTTGAGTAAAGTAAACAAAAGCAGTGAGGTCAACACAACAGAAAATAAGCATGAAGAATTGGTAAGATATGAATTTGAAGAGTTATTGAAGTACAAGAAGAGTCAAGTACAAAAAGGAGGAGAAGACTTGACTGGAGTAGCTAATGACATCGAATTGATCCAAAGTCAAGTAGGAATGTTGGAGGAGTTTTTGGCTGAAAAGAGTAAAGAATTGGAGGGGATAAAGGGAAGAATCTAACTCTAAATTAGCGAAACTAACGAACTAGAAGATATATGAAAGGGAGTTGATAAGAGGTGTAGAATGAACTGGATTAAGATGTGGATAATAAAAGAAAGATTCGTCAGATGAATGGATTTGAAGTAAGTAAGACTAGGGTTACTCTTACTGTTTATACATAATGAGACAATTAAAATGTGTACTTGTAGAAAATGGTTGGTTTGAGAATGTAGTGAATAGTAAGAGAGTAACATAGCAACTCCTCAAAAGACTAAATATTAGTATTATCATACACTATGAGGCTCACAGGTACCATGTATGCAAATGTTTAAGTGCTCAAGATTGAACTATTTATGAGCTCAAGTACATTCTAAAATTCAAGCCTATCAACTTTCTACAAGATTAATCCAGTCACAATTATCATACAAGATATTCTTCTATATAACTATCTCATTATGCTATTTTCACCTCCAAGTGGAGATTTGTTTACTTCTTCTCCTCCTCCTTTGGTTCTTCCTCAGGTGTAGGCAATTTAAAAGCTTCAGGTGTGAAATCCTTACCGTCTCCAACCTGTTCCCATACTGACGATCCTACGGTGAAGTTTCTCCAAGCTTGAGTTAATTCCAAAGGTTCGTATACAACTCTCTTCTTTTCTTCGTCGTATCTAACTTCGGTGTATCCAGTTGTTGGGAAATCTTTTCTCAATGGGTGTCCTTCAAAACCGTAATCGGTCATGATTCTTCTCAAGTCTGGGTGTCCTTCAAAGAAAATTCCAAACAAATCATAAGTCTCTCTTTCGAACCAGTTAGTTCCCTGGAAAATAGGTACGATAGATGGGATTGAGCTGGTTTCATTGGCATATGTCTTGACTCTGATTCTCGAGTTGTGACGGACAGACAACATGTTGTATACAACATCAAATCTATTAGTTCTAGAAGGGTAGTCTGCAGCAGTTACATCCATACATGCCTTGAACTGCGCAGATGTGTGGTTCTTCAAGAAAACCATCACTGGTCTAACAGCATGTGGAGGAATGTAGATGGTCAACTCATCCTTCCACACACTGAACTGTTGAATGTACTTTGGCAAACATGCCATGATGTAGGTACCGAACTTGTGCAATTCCTCAATCTGAACAGTATACTTGTCAGCTGGATTAACTAATGGAACATGGATATCTTCTGGTTTCCTTCTAGGCAATGAATTCAAGTCTACCAATTCCTCTTTTTCACCAGAGTTGAAAAGTTGGCGAACAGGAGTGGACGAAATGAAACGAACACCACGAGAGCTGACGGATCTAGCAACAGAACGTGTAACAAGTCTGGACGAGATCATTTGGAGTGGTGGATGGTGCTTGGTTTTTTGGTTACGTTAGAAAAATTTGATGGAATGTTATTGGTTGTGGAGGTCGTGTGAAGGTTAATTTTCACCTAACTATAAGTGAAGATTGGCGTTTTGCGAAAGAGTAGAGAGTGACTGGAGGTGTTGAGTGGGGATATAAAGGGTGAAGAGTTTAGAGAAGTTAAGATATGTTTGATATGTTTAGGGTGATTTGGTTTTGATAAAAATTTGATTGGTGTTGAATACTTGAGATTGAAAATTTTTGAACTTTTTGATAGACACTTTTTTTTTGCAATATGAAGGTTGCAAATGAGAATAGACGTTGTGAAGATGTCCGAGGTGGAGCAATTGATTGAGTGTAATCGAGGTTAATTTTATAGTGAGATGGCTGTTTAAAAATTTGATCATATTTAAATTTAAAGTATAGGAGAGATGGAAGAAGAATAGAATCATAGCAAGAAGAGTAGAAACTTGAAGAGACAGTAACTAGAGCAGATTCAATATGGAGTAGTGTGAAGATTTTCAGGCTGCAAGATTTATATTCCAATGTATTAAAATTGAGATCATTGCTACACCAGTGAATGAAATTGTTGCTCTGAGTTCGTATAAACAATCAGTGTACATGAGTTTTTGATTTTGCGATAACTACAGGTTGTTTGCATTCCAGCTTCCAAGATTGGTATTTTCGAAATATATTGGAGCCTAAAAATTAAGGTCAGTTCTAATGAAGAAATGAAATGCATGCTATTAAAATCAAGGTAATTTAGAGAGTTCAAAATAAATGGAGGTAAGAGTTATAGCTGTTAAACCTGTATATTTCCAATCCATACCCCTTGAGGATTATACACCACCATCTGCAAGTGCAATGAATATAAAAGTAGGAACGAAGAAGGTGCGTTTATGCTACGTGTATTATATAGAAGTATTTTGCTAGAAGTATAGCATTTTTAAATTTTTATTGTCAACCTTATAGTTTTTTTTTTTCAGTTTCAAGATCACCACTACTGTAAAGTATACTATCACTCAACTAGAGTATTCTCATTACATTAAGAATGTGACGACAGTTCCATTGGTAAGTTTACAATTTGCAGCCTAAAATATTTTTAACCTGAAACATACCACAAAGAATCTATCAAGTACCACCATATCGAAAGTCTACATTTTTATTTAAAAAAGATACTGACCTCTATAAATTTCAGAGTTCAGTTTAACTCAATTTTTATCAGTCGGGGAACCTTTCAGCACGAAAGAACCTACTTCCATTTGTACGAGAATGAGGCAATTAAAATCTGAATAATTTGAATAAGGGGCCACACAGTAAGGGTTGATTTAACTAGATTGGGTAGATGCATAGCAATATACACATATGAGTTGATTAATGTACGTGTGCTGAGTGATGTTCGGTACCTTAGAGAGTAAAGGTGAGAAGGACCCCTTAGATATTCAAGAAATCTTGAAACTAAAAAGTGGGGATTAAAAGTGGAGAAGAGAAGGACTTTGTCCCAAACGCCATTATAGTTCAAAGTCAAAGCTGTTAATTTTGAGGCTTTGAAGACATAGTGGAAGGATTTTCAGCAAACCAAAAGAAGCTGAAGGCAATTGGGATAAATTAAGAAACAGCTGAGAACGATTGGAAAGTGGCCACTTCTTATCAACGAGCTTTGTGATAACCGTAGTAGCACTTACGAATAAAGCGGTTGCTGAATTGTAATGACGTATCCTAATATGTGTTGAATTTCGTAAGTGGAGATCATAAAATATATTTATATGAATATGCACTTTGTTCACTCTATTTTGCAGCCATAACGTTTATTGGTTGGCTTAATCTTTAAAAAAGTATACATGATAAGAATCGAGATTATATCTTCTCCTTTCATGGTTTCCAAGCTAACCACCTTCTCTTCAGTATTTAACTTATTGGTACACCTACATCCAAGGACACTTGAGAATAGATGGACCAATAACTTGGCATATTGAATTAGCATTGCGTGAGGCTGAAACCAGCATAACTAAGTTGCATGAGGGTACTTGAACAATAGAATATTATCTTTCTTCAGTCACTGATATTTCACTTACCCTTAAAATATAGGCTCTACTGAAAGAGACCAGAATACACAAAGTACACGTCGTTTACTTCTTCGTCTCCTTTGGAATTAATTTCATAGTAAGTAACTTTTCAAATCGAAAACAATTAATTTGATTGGATATTATAAATTCCACAGCACAATATTATGATGCCCAAAGTTCTTTCTAAAGCTCGGGTTGATTCCACCAGAACTTGCCAGAGGGGTATACAAGTCAGCCAGTCCTGTGCAAATCTTAAGGTACCATTACATCGGAATATTCAGGACTCATAACTAACTAAACTTTAAAATGTAAGTAAGACTTTACTCATCTAGTATATTGCATTTGTCCGTTGCATATCCGTATAGCCATTTTACAAGCCGGTTCAATCTTGTTGAAAGTCTTCTCAATAAGTCTCGATTATTCAAATTCATATTTTGGCAAAGATACAATATTCTGGGCTATTGTGAGGAAAACTTTGGAGATGGGAATTAATGCCCAGGAACTAATTTTCGTTAATCTTACTTTACGAGGGATCGGCTTCTGGAAAAAATTGGAAGAAGCAAATGTTAGATTAGGCATGAGCAAGCGTGGTTGTCCATTCAAAAGTGTGACGCGAACACCCAGATATGTATCGTCCAGGCCCCTTTAAAATAACTGCATTAAATGAGCACAACTCCTATTATTATCGGAGTTAGGTACCGGTCTCCCAACCAACCAAAAAAATCAGGGAATCTTTAACAGTGTGATCGAGAATATCAAAGCCTCATTATCGTAGAGTAAATAAGCTGTACAACAATGCCTTTCTCTTATTAGTTTCCTTGATCCGTGCGTTCCCAAGGGCCAAGCCACAGACCTCACGTCTAGAAATCCTTTTTGTACTTGGAAGAGGAATTCCATTCTTCATAATTTAACCTCGCCTTTGTGTCATTGATAAGTTGAAGGTTTTTTTTTTTGAAAAATTGCAGCTATACTTAATTAATTACCAGTTATTGCTTTATTATTATTATTATTTTTTTTTTTTTTTTTCAGCTTGTACATATTATGGGGGTATCTTTAAAGTACTATCTTCAAAGTAATTTATGTTACTAGTTACATTTGAAATACCTTAACTCTTAGGTATTCCTATGAACGTAATAGTTACACACCTCAGTGGTTAAATGCTTCCATTCACCCTGTGTTTAGATCGCCAATCTTCTATTGTAGATCTTATTAGGTTAATCAATTACAAGTTGTAAATAATACTTGAAGACATAGAATACACAAATTCAGAGTGGCTACGAATTGTGTACCATGAATCTGCTCATACGGCAAATCGCTGTTTCGAACATCTCTTCCTACCAATCTATTCGAAAGGTAGAATAATTTGCAGAGGAATAGGTTGTTTCAAATATCATTTGATGTCAGTATAATAAGTTATCAATTATACTTTTAGCACGGCTCAAAACTATCTTTAGTACCCCGAAAGCGTTTTGCGTTACAGTCTTGCACGGAATTACAACGAGCGGAGATGTTTGAGGCTGCGGCAGTGTTGCTAAGTTCCTACTGGAATCCTACTAAATCTCCTCTTTCTAGATTTTCTAATTTGAATATACTAACATTATAGAATAATCCTTTGTAGAACCCCCCGAAACTCACGCTATTAACACACCTTTTATCGCCATCCCCCTCCTTCTCTAACTCCACCATCTCTCCAATTTAGTTAGAATCATGTGACCTACTTCGACAAAAAGATCCATACCTCAATAATAGTACAGCCTGATCAATATGAAAAAAGCTATGAATTCCTAAGTTTAAAGTAGAATAATGGACATGAATCTGGAAGACAACAAGAAGAAACGTAAGAGACGAAGCTATAGTTGTGAGCTGTGTAAGGTTCTTAAGATTAAGTGTGACCTTCAGATCCCTTGCTCCAGTTGCATTAAGTTTAAACGCGTTGATAAATGTTTGGTTAATCCTCCCAAGCCTCCGTCTCATGAGGAGCTTAGCAAAATTAACCAACGTAAGCAGAGGTTTATAAAGAAGAAGAAGGGTGATGATGTAGTGGATGTTGGTTCTTCTGATGCTAAGTTAAGTGGTCATAATATTCTGCTGGCTCATAGGATTGTAAATACCATGGGTCCTGTTCTTCCTAGATTGCCTAATTTACAGTTACCTTATTATACTGGTCAGGCATTACCGAATTTGGTTTCCACCCAGTCTCAGCCACAGGTACGGCAGATTCAACAGGTTCAACAGCTGCAACCAAATATTCAACCTCACCAAAGTTTAGCTCCTGTTCCCCAAGTGCATCCTCAAGTACCTCAGGCAAGCACGGCAGCCTCACCACCACAAGTACATAACGTAAACCATATGCCTCATATAAATCAGCTTACACTGTCAATTGGAATGGGAAGAAATCCAATGAGTCTAAGCTATAATTACCCTCAAAACAACTCCATGGCCACAAGTCAACACCAACACCAACACCAACACCAGCACCACCAACAACAACCACAATTAAGTCCTATTCCACTGATAAACCGGTATGGAATTACAACAAATAAACCTTTGTATACGCAAGGATCGTACCGCAATGGATTTGGAACTAATGGTGTTGGTATGGTACAGCATCAGCCGCTCGCGCCACCTGCACCGATTGCACCACCGGCACCACCAACACCCCCAGTAGTTTTCCCAAGATGTCAACCCATTAAGATGACAGATAGAGACTCGATTCTTCTACGTGAGTATCGGCAAGACAAGGTGTCTAAAATCGAGTTGCTGATGATCGACGTACGGCGCATCAAGCGGATGCTACCAAATTCGTTTGCAAGAGTCGAGTATTTGCATGCACTCTTTGCACGTAACGAAAGTGAACATATAGTAGAATTGTATCGTCCTGATTGGATGCTCCGCATAATGCTGCTGTTATACACGCGACTTGTCAGTACCACTAATGATGACGATTTACTGCAACTGTTTTCAATGCTGGTGGTAGAAGTACGAGTTTTAAGTGTGGCATACGTAATGTTTGCTATCGGACTCATATTTGACGACACAGACATGAGTGATTTTCTCATAGAACCTGTGCGTAACAGACCACGTAGCGATATCATCAGCGACTGGATAGCACTTTCAAAACACTTGCGACTCAAAGTCATGAACTACGATAAGATGTCGGATATCTTATACTTGATCCTGTGGTACTTTGTGATCAGGTGCTTCTACATGTTTTCACTGCAGGTGGTGGAGAATTACTTGGAGTACAACAATTTGTTGAAGTATGTAGTTTTGAACAGTCAGTTTATGGAGATGATTGAAGAGACTGGGCCTGACGACGGGCTTCCAGAGCGAGAGTATCCACATACAGACGACTTTAAAGTTGTTGCAAGGTACTGGATCCAACTTCGACTCGTTGAAATACATTTTTCGTTTATTCAGTGCAAGGGGTCGCTCATGGTCCTGCAGCAGTTGAAAAATACGCTTCTCCCAACTAAAAGCTTACTTGAGGTTGTGTATGGTCCTGGGTATGAGATGATGAAGGATCCGTTGATGCTGTATAGTGCGCTGGTTTGGGGTCTCTATTACAAGAGAGCTCCACAACGTCCACAATCCAGTAGATACTTGATCAAGATGTATCTTGATTTGTATGCGGCTGTGTTGGGGTTGGTACCTGAGATCAATGACGCAGACTCGGTAGATGGAGCGATCTGTGCATCTGAGTGTGTGGCAGGAAGCGAGACCCTCAATATGCTTGTTCGGGTACAACAAACACTCGGACTCTTTGTGAGGTGGCTTTCCTTTGTGCGGCTAGAAAACGGATACTACCCTTCTCTCAGATACACGCTGTACGTGACGACCATGATGAACTTTTTCAACCTCTTTCTCGCACTTCAGAGCAAGTACGGAGGGACTAAGTTGATCAACACATTGGTACACGGATACAGGTACACGTTTGTGATTCCATTCTACACGGGACTCATCTACCAGGGTATGTTTTTAGCAGTATTGGACAGCTTCAAGGAAAGCGGAGGAGGTACAGGCACCCCGATCGACCTCGACAAACTCTACGCGCAAACAATGGTTCAGTTCCGCAGAACGCTTGAACTATTTGGAGCTGTTGACACCACGACTACACGAGTTCCATACTACTTGAGGCTGTTGGACCTTGCACGTGCGTTTGCTGTTTACTTTGATAGCGAACGCGAGGCCTTCACGCTGTCTGCGGGGGTGGTGAGTGATTTTGTGGAGAGGTTGTCACCAGCAGATAAGGATACGTTGGTGAATGTGTACTTTGGGCTGAAGGAGACCATGCTCAGGTACGCAGACAAAATTTGGGACTGTTTTCTGCAGATGAGGACTGATGAAGCAATTCATATCACAGAGGAGGTTATTCTTGACGAGGATTTGATAGAGGGATTGAGGGGGAAGTTTACTGGATTTAAGTTTGACCATGAGTGTGTTGAGGGGTATATGAGGGCAGTAGTAGACCTGCAAAACTAAGGGTAAGGAGAGAATAGACAGAGTGACGTGGACTGAGCCCCAAGTGCAAAAGATATTAGATCCGGACTTTATACCCAATTGGATAGTACCCAAGAGAAAGTTGTCAAAAGAGTTTTAAAATGCAAGTCAATAGAAGAGTCAGAGTCCGGAGAAACATACCAAATTACAAATCAGTAAAGTAACGCTATGATAACACCCCATACTCGAGAGTAATAAAAATGGTAATGCCATGATGATTTAAGATATCGGAAACACAGCCCGGTAGAATCTTGGCAACCGAAGGAACCTGGACATAGAAACAAACAGGCTCATGTATAATATATTAATTCACCATAGCATTAAAACAAGTAGGGAGAAAATGTGATTTGATGAAGGAGTAGAGTGGAAGTGGAGAGAGAGAAAGAATAAAACAGAGAGATTTAAAGTATCATGTTCGTGTAGACGGTTGTTCAAGTAGATAAATGTAGATGTAATTGAGGTGTAATCAAATGTAGATGCAAATGAGACGATGGGAGTATCAGAAGAAGAATTAGTAAAGATTACAAGATGAGAAGATGAAAAGATGGGGAGTATCAGAATATCAGATGAAACGATAATAACTAAAGTAGTAGACGCATAGAATGAATAAACGGAATCGGAACGAGTCATTCGAGCATCGCCTCAACCCCTCGATCCAAATGATCAGTAGAAGTGTGTCAGACAAATGCAGTTAATAACCCTTAAACGGAAAGTGCAAAGATGACAAGGGGGGCTGGGGCTCAGCATTCCCTCCTGTCACTCGGAGAGTTTATACTTCTTTCTATATCTGCAAGCATGTATAACTATAAAATTGAAGTATTATGGAGTGATTTATTGGTATAACCCCCATCGCAATTATTCATTCCAACCATCCTTTTTCATCATTCTTTCATCATTGTTTCAATAATCCATTAACAATAATGAACATGAGAAGATACCATGAGAATCTTGTGTAATAGTAAACAATTTCAAGAAAAGAAAAAGAACATCATCATTCATATAAGCTGATCTTTCCACATAATGCATAGTAGCCAAGTAGAAAGCGTTCAAAGCCAAGTTGATCAAAAGCTAAAGAAATGCTAAGCAAATCTAAGCCAAAAGATCCGTTACTAAAAGTTGGAGTAAAGAAATTGTAATGTAAAAGCCAAGCCTAAGAGAAAAAGCATTCTCATGATGATTACTATATACCATATTGTATATTACTATAAGCCCTTCTGTAGATGTCATTCCTTAAATCCACTTGTTAATTAATCACGTTTTTACCCAGATCAAATATTCTAGATCTTTTTTTATTACATTCAAATCTATATTTATCGTGTAACCACAAGTCAATAAGACGTGAATATTAAGATCTATCAACGGGTAAATAACAATATACAACTAATGTAGAACCATCATGACAAAAGTATAAATAACCATATCAGTAACATAATCATGATCCTCTCATCAACCTTTGATTCCCATCCAAATTTACTCACCAAGGCAGTGCCCTCCTCTCTCTCCCCCCCTTGCAGTGCCCAGCGCTGGCTGAGCCCTGCTAAGCTTGGCTGCGCATTGTTTTTGTTTTGCGAAGATTGCGAGGTATTAGTGAGGGTTGAAAAAAATCATATAAAAGATTCAACACGACGCACATTTGAATAAATTGGGACCATTGATTCTTTGCTATTAAATGAAGTGGAGTGTATTATCTGTTCTTGCTATTGTCGGAGCGGTCTCTGGTAGTGCTGTACCCGAGGGAGTTGCTGCTGGACTGGCTACTCCTAACGGGGCAGTACATATTGGATTTGATGTTTATCATGGAGATGACAGAGATGATGTACTCGAGAGACGTGACACGCGTGGAGCCTTTGTCGAGGAAATTCAAAAGAGAGACGGTCTGTTATTAATGACCTTACAAAACAAACAGACTTATTACATGGCTACCTTACAAATTGGTGACTCGTCACGGGATCAAATTGGGGTACTCGTGGATACAGGTTCGTCTGATTTATGGATCATGTCGAATAATGTCAACTGTCTAGCATCTAGAAAAAAGAGAGACGTGGACTTGGATAGAATTCAGCTTGGAGGTGTAGTTCCACAGAACTTGAATGTAAATGCCAAGGCTGTAGATACTCCTACACCAACTGAAGAATTACAAGGTAAAGATGCCTTTACTACTATTATTATAACTGGAACAAACTTTCCATCTGATTTCCCTTCAGGATTGATTGGACCAGGTGCTGGTGGCTCTGGTGGTTCTGGAGGAAGCGGAAGTGGAAGTGGAAGCAGTGGAAGCAGTGGAAGCAGTGGAAGCAGTGGCAGTAGTGGTAGTAGTGGAAGCAGTGGAAGTGGAAGCGGAAGTAACGCATGTACTGGAAACGGAGCATTCAACAGTGCAGACTCTGCATCGTTCAAGACAAACAGCTCTGCCACACCATTCCAAATCGCATATGCTGATGGAACCACCGCACTGGGATTCTGGGGACACGCAGACGTGAAACTCGAAAACACAACAACAGTAAACTCATTGTCATTTGCCGTAGTCAACCAAACATCATCGAATATTGGTGTTTTGGGTATCGGACTCGCCGGCTTGGAAACTACCTTCTCAAGCAGAGGCGGTGGTGGATACACATATGAAAACTTACCATTGAAAATGAGAAACCAAGGACTTATCCACAAGAATGTATACTCCTTGTATTTGGGAAAAGATACAGATGCAAGCGGACTGGTTTTGTTTGGAGCTATTGACCACGCCAAGTACCTGGGCGAATTAACTACAGTACCTATCATCAACACATTACAGCTGTTTGGATACCAAGAAGCTGTGAGATTAGAGATTGTGGTTGACCAGATTGGAATTAATAGTGCAGCCAGTAAAAATGCTAACAATGTGACCATTCTGAGTAACAGTTATGCTGCTTTGTTAGACACTGGATCCACTTTGTCATACTTTCCAAGCTCATTGTTGGATAAGTTTGCTAAAACTTTAGGTGCTACCTTCTCGCTGCAACAACAAGGATACATTATGGACTGTCCTCTGTCTAGCTCTAACACAAACATGCTGATTAACTTTAGCGGACGTGACATTGAAGTGCCATTAGTTAACTTGGTTATCCCAATCCTGCAGTCAAAATGTTTGCTTGGAATCCTCCCGCAAAATGATACCATTCTCTTTGGAGATAACGTTTTGAGAAGCACATATGTTGTGTACGACTTGGATGACTTGGAGATTTCCATTGCTCCAATTGTATATACCGACGATACCGACGTGGAAGTGATCACATCGACTGTTCCAGGAGCCGTTAAAGCTGCACAATATAGTTCCACACAATTGAGTAGCGGAGTTGAAGGCAGTGCCACCGGCTCAGTCTCATTTGCAACTGGAAAGTCATCGGGATCTTCTTCAGGAAGTGTCAACAGAAACGGAGCTGACCATTTGATCTCCAGCCACTTGATTGTGATGGTGATTGCTGGGCTTATTGGGTCTGTTGCATTTATATGATTAGATTAAAACAGGGTGGGTATTTAATAATAGATAAACTCTACATTGGATTTGTTGTAAGTGATGGAAGTGGGATGTAGTAAGGAGGTTCTATAGGGCTGGCGTCTACTTGTCTAGAGGTTAGCTGTACTTTAGATAAGCCACTTAATATTGAATGAGGGATATAGAGATCAGTGAATATTTAACCATTCCAGTGATACATACTAGCAAGTCAAAAGAATAGTCTTCTTTATAGTATTAATTCACTTCATTAGACTCTAGAGATTATAGTATCATCTAATTCACTATCTACCGGTCATCATTTCTTCTCTAAGAAGTAAATATTTAACAGAATGAGTCATTATAATTAAAATTTTGCAGCCACCAATTGAGAACAATAAGAGAGTTCACATGAACTATTCTATCCAATATTACTTGAACTCTCTAATTTATATTTTATATCTAAACCAATTACCATCGTCATACCACCATTCTCTTGCTCTTTATTTTAAATCCGAAACGATCTACATCATATAATACATCTATATATACATCATATAATAAGTAAATCATACACATTAAACACATCAAAACACCACCATATACATCTCAAACCTTATATATTTCGCATCCCTCAATATATTGTATACATTATATGCATCATATACACAACAAACACATTATTCATATTAATATTCAAATATATCATAATGTTCATGTACAATCTTATGCACTATCAACGTCAACGTCATGTAAATAAACAACTCCACTAAATATAAGTAATATTTGCAAGTATGATCTCACTCTTTTTGAGACCATTCTATTATCTTTCTACACCATCATATGGGAACCCCTCAATTGTGACTTGACTTTTCTTTCAATTAACTCACTCCATTCTTCTCCACTTCTTTTATAACACTTCAAAATCTTATTCCATTTACACTATTCAATTCCACAATCTTGACGTCTATTCATATATTCTTTTATATATTTATAATATCGCAATAAATTCTTATACATATCAACTATCTAATCCCAACTTTCTAAACTCCCCCACTCTCCATCCTCTTGATCCAGCCCTCCCTTTCTCCACCCTCTCCTCCGCTTCTTCTTTCATTTTCTTCCGAATTCTCAATGTCAATTTTTGAATCAAAAAATCCACAACTCTCTTTTTTAGTAAGCGGATTCAATGGCAGATAATGACCTTCCCCAGGGTAATCGGGGTTCTGAAAGAGAGTCTGATGGTGAGAGTGAGGGTTTGAGTGGCCAAGCTCCTGGATCTGGGGCTTTGAATCCTTCTGCAACTTCTACTGACACTGCTGCAGATGACTCGGACGCTGACACAAGACGTAATGATTTGGGAATATTTGAACGGTTTGTTGATAACTTTCTCGGTTTACGTAGAAATGTGGCTTCCGCCACCTCTACTGGTTCTACAGGTACTGAGGTTGATCGGTTTCCTTTTAATCCCATCTATATTCCTGTACATTTTTTGAATAGAGACGAGCAAGGGGGTAACAGTAGTGAAGCGCAACCGCCAGCGGCCCCAACTCCAACGACAACAACACCTACATCAGTGCAACCAAACCAACAAGAAAGTTCTTCAAATGTTACATCTTCATCAACACCTTTGGGACTTCCTCGTCCACACCCGCCACCACCTCCTCCTCCACCACAAATCCCACACACTCATTCACATACTAACCCACATACTCATACTCATACAACCTTACTGGACCAAACTCCACCAACTAACACAACAACAACGACTAACGACCTTGAAAACCAATCGATCGTAATCACAGTCAACTACGTGTTCTCCGACACAAACAACCCGCAAAACCCAAACCGCTCTGGATCTTTAGTATTGACCCTCCCTAACAATACTTCCAACAGAGAACCACGAGCGATCCAAGAATTCATCCGTCTAGCAACACAGATGGCATACTCAAGTATTATCAACGACCTAGAAAAGGAAAGAGGTATTTCACTTGAGCAATTTAACTCATACCCTACAATTTACGCTAACGAAATAGACGCCAACGCAACAAACTGTTCCATTTGCTTTGAAGAGTTTACACGTATCAACAAGAAGCGAGAAAGAGAAGAAGAAGTAGAAGAAGTAACTAAGAAACGGAAACTTGAAACTAAGAATGGTGAAGAAAATAATGCAGAAACTATAACGTCTGAAGCTAATACTAATACGTCCATCAACTCCACTACCAGCACATCAACTGAACAACCAAATAACAACCCAAATAATGGCCCACTTCTTTCTGAATACACTGGAGATTTTGACCACCGACCAGTGAAAATGCCCTGTGGACATATTTTTGGGAAAGGATGTTTGTTTGAATGGCTCAAGAACAAAACGTCTTGTCCACTTTGCCGGAATTCTGTTGCTGAAACGCCAGAACGTAGTTCTAGAATCAATATTCCAGCAGAAAGTATTCGTCTAGTGCCGGACCAGGTCCCTGCGGGCAGCACCCCTGCGGCCGGCACTGCTGCAGGTACTGAAACTGCCACCACTGCAAATAGTGCACTGAATGGACCACGGTTCACACACCTTCCTAATGCTGAAACTCAGAACTCTGCCCTCAGTTACATCTTGGCATACTTGAGACGAAGAAGCAATGCTGGGGGAGCAGTGCCTGGAGAGACGGGTGTGATTCCACCAATCTTGAGCGGATTCACTAGAACTAACTCCCAATCTACATCGCCGTCGACCAGACCAATAAGTGTATTTGGAGGAATCCCAGCAGGACCGTCACCTTTTGCCACAGGAGTATCTAGTACAAGAGGAGCTGACGGAGTCACAACTACAAGTACAGATAACCGTAGTGAACAAAATTCATCGTCTGCAGAAGCAGCCAATGAGATCTTGGAATTCATGAACTTGCGTAGTTTGGTGGACAACAGAGAAGAGAATGAAGCGAATGAAAATGGTAATGGAAATGAAGAACCTAGTGATGGGAGTGCATTATAGATTATGTATATATGTATAGAGAACAGAGCTTTATATTGAGTGATCAGTAGAAGTTTATAGATGGAGAGTTGGGAGGAGTTGAAGGAGTCTTCGACTAGAGATCGAGTATGGATTTACATTGAATGATGTGTAGGAATGTATGTTCAGGTATGGATCTAATCTTGAGAGAGTCAGCTGGTGGTTTCAGTTGGAAATGATTAGTAGGAGATTAACTTGGGAAACATAAAGTTATATATGAATGTACATTAAAGTTATTTAAGAGAAGACGTTTCGTGATTTTGAGAACGTCTAAGGAGAAGGTCTATATATTCTCAGGTTACTTAAAGAACTTTGAATACTTCTTCTTTTCATCTGCCTTTTCTTGTTCTACTAAAGCTTCACATCTCTTTAATTCTCTATCTATAGCAGCATCATCTTTGACCAATTTTTCAGCTTCTTGTAAAGAGTTTAAAGCTTTCTTATACTTTTTCATTTCTATAAGAGCTGAGCCCATTCTAAAGTAAGCCTTTGCCTTTTCTTGAATAGTGATATTAGAAAGATCAAGTAAATATGACGAGTAGTCGACTGCTTTAGTATAATTTTTCAATTGAAGACATACGAGGGACATGTTTAAGTAAAGCTTCTTCTTCAATTCAGAATATTTCACGAACCAGTCTGGTTCTTGATCTTCATCTGGAATATATTCCATAACATATCGAAGACATTTTCTATATTTGAAGAAGGCTTGTTGTTTCTCTCCAGCTTTAAAGAGTAAGGTTCCACTTTCTTTAATCTTTTCCAGGGCAATGTAGACTGATTCAGATGATTCTTTGTCTATGTGTGAATCATCATCTGGGTATTCTTCATAAATGTCTCCTCCACGTGTATCATAACTTGCATTATACACTGGAGAACCTAATTCTTCGGTCCATTCTCCACAATCTGTAATGACTACATTCACCAATGGAATGTTTTCTTTGGAGGTACTGACTCTTTCTATTTCACGTACCACAGACTTCCCATGAGTTACTAATCCAAACACAGTATGTTTACCTGTAAGGTGTGGTTGTGGATAAGTTGTGATAAAGAATTGGGATCCATTTTTGTTGGGGGTTCCATCATTTGCCATACAAAGCTTGAAAGGACCATCAAGAGCTTCAGTTAAGTTTTCATCAGCAAAAGGTTCACCATTATTGACTGTTGAAATAGAACCTGTACCAATCTTTTCCAAATCTAATTGGTTAACTTTCCCATACTTGACATCACCAGATTGAATGACAAAGTTTTTAAGAACTCTATGGAATATGGTATCTTTAAGATGATGAGACTTCACCAAGCCAAGGAAGTTCTCAGTAGCAAGAGGTGCTAAGTCATCATAAAGCTGTAAGACAATACGACCTGTAGGGTTATTATCTATCTGGATATCGAGATATGCGTACGATCTTAATGGTTCCAACTTCATCGCTTTTGATAATTTCTAATTTCTTTAATATGAAGAATTATAAAAAGGTGAGAGCGATAAGAAGAGGAATAGATGAAGAATGAAGAGATTTGAGTTGAGAGTGAAGGAACTGAAGGTATTATAAGTGATGTTGATTAGAGATTGCATGCTTTAATTATGGAATTATCGGTTCGAAGTACAACTTTTCAATCGAATCATATTCATTAACATAAAAGATGATTAATGATCAATGGTCATTGGTTTATTATACACACCAAATACCCTTTCTTAGTCTTTGCCTCTTGTTTCTTGATTCTATTAATTATAACAAGTAATCAGTTATACAAGTCTACTCCATAAAACTTCTAAGTATACACTTGTTTTACTTCATTCTAAACCTTCCTCTACGTTCAAATCACTACTTAAATTATAGGAACATCTCATTACTCATACAAATCAAGAGCATATCCACTGTCATCATACTCTTCTCTTCAATAGTTCATCTCTACAATAACATTCCGTCATCTTCATCTTCTCTTCCTCTCGCTCCTTTCAACCTCCACCACACTCACTTTCTCTCTCTCTCTCTCACTTTCTTTCATTCTTTACTCAAAATTATAATAAATTCGATCTTCAATTAAAGATGCTTGTCCAACGAACTGGGTTATCTACGTCATATTTAAAGCGAATACTAGGGAATCCAGTATATGGAAGGTCTACAATTAGTTCGCATCGTCGCTATGTTAGCTCTTATTCATCTCAGCTTTACAAATCAGTTGAATATGTCAACTCATTACTTGAGAAACATGATAGGTCTTCGTACTTGTTAGCACAGTATATCCCCGAGCCAGCACGTAATGCATTTCTTGCTATCCGTGCATTCAACCTTGAGATTAATAAGATCAGCAATGGTGGTAACAATACTTACTCGGTAGCAAAACGTGCATCATCACTGCTTCAAGGTCAAATGGGTATTTCAACTACAGATGTCAAGTTTAAGTTCTGGCTGGATCTGTTGGCAAAGATCTTTAGTAATCCTTATGGTGAGGACGATTCATCTGTTGCTGAACCTATAGCGTTTTTGCTCCGCGATGCGATCCGTAATGACTTGAACTTGGATATTACATACTTTCATCAATTCCTTCAAACTAGACGTCACTTTTTGAATACACTTCCTGGTTTCACTAATGTCGAGGCCATCTGTTCTTATGGTGAAGGAACTTATTCACAGTTGAATTATTTGACACAAGCAGTTTTGTTGTCACCTTCAATCTCACCATCTGTGATTCTGTTACTTGAGGAAAGCACTACATTGCAAGGTAAAATCAGTGATATTGCAGCACACATTGGACAAGCCACAGCCGTTGGGTCGATGATCTTGGGGTTAAAATATTATGCTACTCTGCGTAATCAAGTGACTCTTCCTATTGATATAATGACAAAACATGATTTGTCTCAAGAAGACGTATTAAGAGCTTTCCAAGGCCATGCTAAAGATGAAACGCTTGAAGAAATCAAAGAAAAGTTGAAACTGGTGGTTTACGATACAGCAATTACAGCTAATGATCATATCCTTACTGCACGTAACAAATTGAAAAGTGCAAAGGAAGAGATTAAAGAGATTGCTGCTAGTAGTAAGGATGATTTGATTGTAAGAAATGCACGCAAATGGCGTGGAAATATCCCAGATGTACTTTTCACTCCATTCATGGTTGCTATTCCAACTGGATTATACTTGGATAAGTTGGAAAGAGGAGGATTTGATATGATGGGAGGTAAGGTTGATGAAAAGGAATGGAGATTGGCATGGAGATCTTTTAGGGGATATTATACTAGGAAATTCTAACTCACGAGCAGAGCGAGTGAAGTGAAGAAGATTCGCTTGATGTGGATTTAAGTAGGTATGGTGAGAATGGGTGGAAACGTATGTAAATAATGAAATATCTACTTGATGGCATTGAGAGTTAAGAATTGTAATGAGCCGTGAGTGGGTGTTGTGTGTGAGTTGATTGTAGTGTCTTTATTCAATGTATATCTACTCTAGCAGATACTTTATTCAAATTATTGTACTTTTTATACCTATTGAAGATTGCTTATATGTAGTGAAGTGCATGTACATACTCTAGTTCATGCTATTTTAAGCTACATCATTGTATATGTACAGTGACTTGAATAACAACTACACGTGTGCTCATCATATATAAATATTTATATATATATTCATACTGGTTATACTTCATCATATCTCACAGTATAAATACACTTTGATGATTTATTATACATTAATTAACAGCATAATATCTCTTATACTCATCATAATCAACTCTCTACTTCACCCTATACTTCACTCAAATAATACTAGAACAATTCACCAAATAACTCATCTATTCCATTGGCTGCAAAATTCCCCTTTCTAAGCCACCGATTCCTTCAGATCTCTACTATCATTCATCACTATTCTTTCAAGTCATAGATTATCAATCTCGTATCATTCTATATCAATTATGTCTCTACCTTACCATCTCATTCAACTCTCTCAACTTCAAAATCTCTCCCTTCCCCCCTGTCTCTCTAGTCTACTCCATACGAAATCAATGTTGCTCTCTTACATGAAATTATGTCAAACAAAAAAACGTCATTTGAGATCACATACTTCTTCCATTTCATATTTCATTTATAACTACTTCTATTTATTCTATGGTTGAAATATACTTCTTATCTCATATACTATCCTCTCTATTCTTCTTCATTATATAACCATTTATCACAATCTTTACATCACTCTACTTTTAATCCAAATCAAAACCCACATCACGTAGAATCAACCACCACCACTTTAATCATCATCACACTCTTCCTATAAAAACATATCATACAACTATCTAACAATTAACACCCATCATATTATCTCACTCTACTTAACATCTCACTCACCATTCTCTTAACCTTACGCCTCATGGCATTGTACACCCTTAAACCCTGAATGAAATCAATCCCCGAAGTCGTGTCCACAAATCAACAAAAAACACGAATCAATAAAAACCAAACCCCCATTATGCTTCAGTTTTCCCAGACCCCAACGCCACGGCCTCTGGCGGCTGGTGCCAGGCCGTCTGAGGAGTTGCCTTTGGAGTATCGGAGAGTTTCACTTGATCCGATCACTCTTTTGATTAATGAATGTATGATATTATCTTCTTCCATGCGTAAACAGACGAGGTGGTCTCAAGGAGGAGTTGCTGCTATACTTGGTGCAGGTGATATTTTTAGTAGTGGAACTGGTGGAGCTTCTGGTTCTGGTGGTGAAGACGATTCTTTCGCTACCTCTATTAGTATTTCAAATGGTAACACTCATGGTTCGGGTGGTACGCGTCTGAATGTTAACCCATTGTTTTCATCTTTTCTTCAATTGAGATCTATCCTTACTGAAGGTAAAAACTTACATGAAATTGATAGTTTGACTTTATTACAACCCTTCTTATTGACCATTAAACTGCCCCTGACCCTGGGCCACGTCACTTCCTTGGCCCTCAACCTGGTCCAGAAAATGTTGACCTATGAAATTATCGGTCCTAATTCTCCAAACTTACAAAGTACTTTAGTCCAGATTGTTACCTCACTAACACACTGTCGTTTCGACACTGGTGACCAAAACTCAGATGATGCTGTCTTACTTAAAGTCGTAAGATTGATCGAATACGTCGTACAATCTCCTTTGGCAGAATTATTACCTGATGAAGTAATCACTGAAGTAGTCCAAACTTGCTTAAACCTCGCATGCAACAAGAAACGCAGTGAAGTCTTGCGTAAATCCGCAGAAATCGCAATGGTAGCAATCACAGTCAGAATCTTTGCACGCTTGCGTGACATCGAACCTGTAACAAACACTGACGAATTACATTTTCAAGAAGCTCAATTACCCGAAGATACCATCGGAGGTACTGCTGATACAGACGTTACTTTGGATGAAGAATCAGACACATACAGCTCCTTGGAAGAACCTTTTGGAATCGTCTGCATCCATGAGTTCTTGGGTATCTTGATCCTGATGATTTCCCCAGCAAACCAATTCCAACACATGGAAAGCACAAGAGTATTTGCATTGGGTCTCATTGACACGGCAATCGAAGTGCTGGGTCTGGAAATTCCTAAACATACGTCCTTGTTTGCGCTCTTGAGCGACCTGGTGTCTAAACATGTATTGCAGATATTGACCACAACAGAATCACAAGCATTGTTACAGGCATCCCTCAAGGTTTTCTCAACCTTAAGTATCGTCTTGGGACCGTTCTTGAAATCTCAAATTGAACTTTCTCTCAACTTGATTAGTCAACTGATCTTACCACCAACCTCTTCAAAACCAACTGATACCTTAAAGAGCGGCACAACTAACATATCCAACAGGCTGCCTGCTCTGAAAGAAATGTTGGTTGAACTGTTGTCACTCTTATGGACAAGATCACCAACGTTCTTCACCAACCTCTTTATAGATTATGACTGTGATTTTGACAAGAGTGACTTGGCACATAAGATGTTAGAATTCTTATGTAAATTGTCATTGCCAGAGGCAGCACTTAACACTACAGAAACTGTGCCTCCTATTTGTTTGGAAAGTATCTTGACATTCATCAGTGGTATTAACGAAAGAATCAAGGGATTAAGTAACTTGAGTGAAACCAATTTGGAACAAGATGAAGATGTTGACAAGATGACTATAAACAAGAAGAAAAAGACTTCATTTATTGCATGTTCAGAACTTTTGAATGATAAACCTAAGGAAGGTATTAAAGCTTTAGTTGAGAATGGGTTTATAAAGGACGAAACTGATATTGAAGAATTGGCTGAGTTCTTCTTTAACAAATCCGGACGTTTAAACAAAAAAGTTTTAGGAGAATTATTGGCTAAACCATCAAACGTTGAACTCTTGAAGAGATTTATTGGGTTATTTGATTTGAGTGAGATGCGTGTAGATGAAGCATTGAGAATCTTACTTAAAACATTTAGATTACCTGGTGAATCTCAACAGATTGAACGTGTTGTTGAAACTTTTGCAGAAAGATATGTATCATGTCAAAGCACTCCTGTGGAAGGAGAAGACCCAGAGTCAGTTGTCAGACCAGATCGTGACTCGGTGTTTATCTTATCATACTCTGTGATCATGTTGAACACAGACTTGCACAACCCACAGGTTAAAAAGCAGATGCTTTTAGATGACTACAAGAAGAACTTGCGTGGTGTATACAATGGTAGAGATTACCCAGAGTGGTACTTGGCCAAGATCTATGCATCTATTAGAGACAGAGAGATTATCATGCCTGAAGAACATCATGGTACGGACAAGTGGTTTGACGATGCATGGAATAACTTGATCTCACTGCAGCAACCGAATGCTTTGACTATTCCACGTAAGGAATATTCATTGGTTGCACTCTGCAGATTTGACAGAGTCTTATTTGAAACAATTGTAGATAAGATCATAGATACATTGATTGCAGTGTTCAAAGAAGCTTCTGATGATCATATCATCACACGTTTGATGTCATCGATCGACAAGTGCGCTAATGTGTGTATCTACTACAACTTGTCTAGCTCGATTGATAAACTCATCCGTTCCTTAGCTGACTTGACACTGTTGACCTCGAACGCTAAACGTTCAGCCAATAATACTGATGATAACTTGCGTGACGAGATTCCAATTACACAGATTAAGGTGGAAAAGAAGGAAGAAGTGATCACTGTATCAGAAACTGCAGTATGGTTTGGTCGTGACTTCAAGGCACAGTTATCTACCGTTGTACTTTTCCGTCTCATCAAGAAGAATGACTGCAAGGTATCCAATGGATGGGACAAGGTGATCCGGATCATCTTGACTCTCTTTGAAAACTGTTTAGTGCCACCAAACTTTTTCCATGACTTCCAGAAGAAGATCAAGATGCAACCAATTCCAAAGGTAAAGCCACGTTATATTATTAATAGGGTTAAACCAACCAACAATAGTGGACTTTTGCTGACCTTCTCGTCGTTCTTGAAGGGATACTCTGATGAACCACCTGAGCCAACCGACCAAGAAATCGAGTCTACATTATCTACCATAGACTGTGTTAAATCAGTCAACATTCCCGGTATCTTTGAAGTTATTTCTAAGGGTCCATCACACGACTTGAAGACTTTTATTGAATTATTGTTGAAAGCATTGCCAACCAAGTTGGATAATGACAACAAGAGATACTATGAGACAGAGGTATTGTTTATGCTTGAGGTTATAGTATGTTTCTGCTTGTTGTTAAACGACGCTGAGTTGATTGGTAAAGTACTTGAATCATTGCAAAGTGTTACAGAAGTATCCAAGAAGTCTCAATTGAGATTAACAAGTTACAAGTTGTTACTTCTTAGACACTCGACTTCTGAAGAAACCTTAGACAACGTGATCAAGCTGATTGTTGAAGTTGACAGAGACTTGGTTGCTAAGCACGGACATCAGATCTTACTGCCGTTGTTGTCTTTGGTAGACGACGACTCATGGTGTTGTAAGAAGTTATTAGTTGATGAACTGTACTGGAAGTGTTTGAGACTGTTTGGACTGGTACAAGAGTATGCGTTTGATTTGCTTGAGTTTTCCGAGGCATTTGTAAAGAATCCAGCTGATATTACGCCTGAAAACTACATGCCATTTTTGGGTTTGCTCGATGAAATTTCGTCATTGGGGGCCATTTGCGCACCATATGAGCAGACCAAGGCAAGTGGTGAAACAAGTGATGAAGATGAAGCTATATACGCTGAGTTGCTCAAATACTCGAAGAGATCAATTCTGTTAACTTCAGAGCTTTCTACGGTAGCCAGACAACCTGAGTTTAAGGGTAAGGACTTGACATATTCATTGATCCAGGCGTTGGCACATCAATGTTTCAATCCTTGTCGTGAGATAAGGGCATATGCACTTGCATCACTCCAGCTGATGGTTCTTTCTGCTGAAACAGACCAAGAATTAACACCGTATGGTATTTTTGAGTATGGGTTGTTCCCATTACTCGCAGAGTTATCCAAGGAAGAAGTATTTCAAACGGATGTAGGAGGATTCACAAGAACACAGCTGGAAGCATTTTCATTGCTCAGCAAGGTATTCTTAAAGTACTCTACCGACTTTACACAAGAAGAGTTTGAGAAAGCATGGTTGGGAATTTTAGATAATGTGATTGCAATCACAGAGAATAGCGAAGACAAAACTTTCAAAGAGTTTGTTGTTGAGATAGTAAAGAACATGCTCTTAGTGGTTCATGCTAACGGAACATTGAATGAATCCAAACCTGTTTGGGATAGAACATGGGAAAAGGTTGCCTTGATTTCACCTGGATTAAAGAATGAAGTCTTTGCATCTGAAACCCCAATAGAAACAAAGGTTGAAGAAGTGCCACAAGAAGTAAAGGAAGAAGTTAAAGCTGAAAAGACTGAAGAAGAGAACACTGTAACTTCTGAAGTAACCAAAGAGGAAGAACCTAAAGTGGAAGAAACCAAACTGGAAGAACCAAAGGAATCTGAGAAGTGATGTGAGAATGTATAGGTTATAGACTTTAAGTTATATATTAAAGAAATGGCTGCAAAATAGACACATTATATACGTTATGTAATCATATGAGAAGATCTTACATAATCCAATATATTACCAAAAGCAGAAGATGAAAAATTTATAGGGATGATTATCAACTAGTTTTGATCATGGTTAGCACTGCATCATACACAGCTAGAGCCGAAGTTCATGCTTCTCCAGTAGCCCAGAGACTTTTCCGTCTTATGGATACCAAAAAAACCAACTTATGTGCTTCTGTTGATGTAACTACCACAGCTGAATTCTTAGAATTGATTGATAAATTAGGGCCTTACATTTGTTTGGTTAAGACCCATATTGATATTATTGATGACTTTAGTTTCGAAGGTACTATTGAGCCATTGATTGCATTATCTAAGAAGCATAACTTTATGATTTTTGAAGACCGTAAGTTTGCTGATATTGGTAACACTGTTAAGTCTCAATATTCTGGTGGAGTTTATAAGATTGCACAATGGTCTGATATCACCAATGCCCATGGAATAACTGGTGCTGGAATTGTCCAAGGGTTGAAGGCAGCTGCTAAAGAGACTACCGATGAGCCAAGAGGTTTATTGATGTTAGCAGAGTTATCATCCAAGGGATCATTAGCTTATGGTGAATATACTGAGAAGACCATTGACATTGCTAAAACAGACAAGGAATTTGTGATTGGATTCATTGCTCAAAGAGACATGGGAGGTGCAGACGAAGGATTCGATTGGATCGTGATGACCCCTGGTGTTGGCTTGGATGATAAAGGTGATGCTTTAGGTCAACAATATAGAAGTGTTGATGAAGTTGTTTCTACTGGAACAGACATCATCATTGTTGGTAGAGGATTATTTGGTAAAGGAAGAGACCCACATGTTGAAGGTAAAAGATACAGAGAAGCTGGATGGGCTGCCTACACCAAAAGAATTAGCAATTAAGTTAATTTGAAATGAATAAATAAATAAATGATAATAAATATATATACAGATGATGACATATTGTAACAGTTTCGTTACTTGCTCTATATTTTTAGTTTGGGGGGGTTGGTTCCAATTTGAAGGTTTGTAATTAAGTTAACTTTCAAATAGTTCGGAATCATCAGCAAGTTTCGTTCTCATTATTTCGAAAACAAGTAATCCTACCGAAGTTGCAGGGACTGTAGTCCATGCAGCTCTAATAAACCCTTTGTAAGCTAACTGGAACCAAGTCAGTTTTGCTTTCAATTTCATCTTCACCACTTGATTATATGTGTCTATGTAAGAATTGTAGTAAAGTTTGATGAAAGGTTTGTTAATTTTGTTTGCTGAGTTGTAAACATCCAAAGTTTCTAATCTGGATAAGTGGATCTTTTGGATTTTGGTGAGTGGGTATTGGATAATGAATAATGATAATGCAGCTGAAGCACCTGCAAGTAAGATGAAGGATGATTTGAGGATTCTTGTCAGTCTTTGTTGTTCTATTTTAGCTAAGCGTTGGTCAATATCTGATTTGAAACCAAAGAATCCTTTAACATTCGATGAGATCTTTCTGAACAGGATTAACATTGTATTTGTTAGGTTGTAGCCATTAGTTTTGACAGTTTCAAAGGTACTAAAGTAGAAGGCAAAACCAAAACTTTCTTTAATGAAGGAGAAACCATACCCGGCAAAGATTCCAATCAAACCTATTTCTTTTAATTTGGCACCACCATAGTACCATAAATTCTGGTGGTTACCATTTAAGATTTCTGCTATAGTCAGTCTAGTGTAAATAGCATCTACAGGTGAAGCAGCAAGCAGTTGAGCTGCACCTGCAATGAAACCTGCTTTCCAGGTATCTGCCCAAGAAGGAGGTTGTGGATATAGGTCAGATGCAGTCAAGTAAGTACCATATAAGATAAGACCAGTGACTGAATTTGCTATGAATGGAGGTAATACTTTCTCAGGAATGAATTTCCAACCTTCATTTCGAATCACACTTACAAGCATACCTATTGAAGAATGTGTATGGAATCGATATGGTTTAGCCAGAATATTCAGGTACTTGTCAGCCAATTCTCGAACATAGGCTAAATAATCGAACCTTGCGGGTCTAAATAGTTTAACGGGAGTTCTCATATATAATGCTTGGAGTTGATATATGAAAGCACGAATCCCTGCTGTCAGTAATGAGACTTGTTTATTTGAATGTGATGTATGCAATGCTTGATGTTGATCTCCCGATTCAGTCGGTGTCAACTGAGATATTTGTGACAGCTGTCGACTTGTCATGGTGTAGAGGTGGAGGGGTGGAAAGATTATATGCTGTAACGTATCATGTGTGACTGAAAATCAAGATATATGATATCTTTACCCTCTCTCTCGCCACTAAACTGTGTGTGCTTGAAACTTTTAAATCATTTGGGTCACGTGGGTTGCATTTTTCCATTTCATTCATAGTTTGATTTTTGTATGATTAAGAAAGATAACAGTAGGTAACAACAAAGGCAGTCAATTGGTTGAATAATTCAATAATGATATTTCTGATAATTAGAATTCATTAATTGAATGGTTAAGAATTGATATGAAGTTTTAACTTTCATATTTCTTTGTCTTCTTCTTCTTTTCTTCTTCTTGAAGATCTTCTTCTCATCTCAAAGAATATAATTAATTGGGAACACGTTGAAATAAACATGTAAACTTCCAAACAACACTAGTAAATGTAAATGTAAATCTAAATGTACAATCAATTCAATTAGCATAAAAACATCAAGATCACATATTAACTATAATCGTATCAAGAAATACCGAGGTCTTAGCTACCCAAGTTTAATATTCTCTAACATTATTGATGAATTTCATCATAAATTAGCAACTTAATTATAATAAAGTTTAATGTTGCGTTTAATTGTACGGCTTAAGTAAAAGTATTTCTAATGAGTTAGATAAACACGTTGAAATTTGCACCCAAAACCGTAACCAAACTTCCTAATTCTAAGTCATTGATCCAATTCAACTTTTATAAACCTTTTATACTTTCTAAAATAACGCACTTGTACCACTCAATCACTGCACTGTACACCCTCATCATCATACGATGGGATTTAATTTAATTCTATCACCGATGAAGGTGGGGTAAAAGAAATCTGAAATTTCATTGTGTCGGCTCGACAACTACCGACCTTTTGCCATCGCTAGATTGATATATCTACTTGTACTTTCTTTCTTTCTTTGATTCTTTCTATCTTTGAAGATACTAAATTTCTATCATCAACTTTGATACATATAATGGGATACACTGAAAACTTTAAGGTTCTTAATACTAAATTAACTGATAATGTTGTTGTTGCAGCTACTTCATTTACTATTGTGAATAAGTTCAATGCTGGTGCTCGAATGACATTGTTTAATTATAATGGCCAAGTGGTGGTATGGTCTGCATTACCATACTCTGATGAAGTTGCAAAGAGTTTGGAATTATTAACTGGCCAGAAGGATAACTTTAATGTTACTCATTTGATTATTCCAAATAGACAACATTTCCTTGCTGCAAAGTCTTTCAAGAAGAAGTTCCCTAATCTTAAGATAATTGCTTGTGAACATATTAAGTTAACTGGTATTGATATCGATTATACTTTTACAGAGAAGGATGGTAATAAATTACTTGATAAAGAAGCCTTGTCTGCAATTGGTGTTAACGATGACTCCATTCTTAACAACTTTGAATTCGTATACTTACCTGACCATGCTCTTCATGAAATGGTCTTATACGACAAGAACTCAAAAATCTTATGTGTTGCTGACTTAGTATTCAACTTGGGTCCCCCAGGTACAACTACTGGTGAAGTCACTTTAGAACAATTCTCTCCTGAATTGGGTTACCCAAAGGGTTTCAACCCACACTCTGGTTACTCATTCCCAACAAGATACTTCCAACCACATGGTAAAATCTATTGCTGGTGGGCAAACAGAAAGGTCAATCTTGAAAAGAGTAAAGAAGGTTTACAAGCAATCTACAACTTGGACTTTGATACTATTGTTATGTGTCATGGTAATATACTTAAAAAGAGTGCTAAAGCTGACTTCAAACACATCTATTACACTGTTGAAGATCAAAACTCATCTGATGACTCTACGAAAGCCAGTCATTTATAGACGGTATATCCTCCCCGCCCCGTCAGATTCCCTTGTATTACTTAAAATGAATTCTTTTAATTAACTTTCAATTTTATATGTGTCTATTTATGGACAAGAGTAAAGAGAAGATTATAATCAACCACATTCTCTTAACCAATTTCAAAGTGACCTTTACTCAACAAACTTATTCAATAAGTTCGTTGACTTTAAAATCTTCCCAATTATGTACTCTCTCTGTACAAAATAATCTCACTTTGTTTGAAATATCTCCTTGCATCCTCATCAATAAGTACCAATGATAAATAGGTTCTAGTTGAGAACTTCTTGTTAATATCTCTGTATGTTGGAATCAAGTCGAAACCTCCTAAAAACAATCTAATTGGAATTGTTTCTCCCTTGACAGGTGCTCCATCCATGATTTCAAATCTAACAACAGTCTCGCTGTCTGTGATTTGGTTAGGTGGTGATCCTACTGTTTCTCTTCTGATAAGTGAAAGTTCCATATGTTTTATCTTGAGACGTACAAGAAGAAAGTATATTCTCCCCACTATGACGTCTTTCAACAGGAACCTCAGTTTCAGGTATTCGAATTCTATGTGGAGACAGTCTTCAATTCCAATGTCCATTTTAACAGTTGTCAGTGGTTCTTTCTTGGTGGTGAGACTATTTGTTGGACTTGATGTATTTGTTGGTGTTGGTGGTGAGTTGATGGTAGCTGCAGAAGTTCCGATAACAGCAGGAACAGATGTATTTGTATTCACATTCCCACCTCCATTATTCGTTGCTCCTACAGGAGAACCCACTTGTGATTGTGGGGCAACTATGTATTGGTAAACCCAAAGTTCCTTTTCTCTAGTGATCTCACTAGTTTGATTCTTCTTGAGCATAATCACTTTAACGTAGTATCTTAATCTTGCATTTTTACCTCGGTAACTCTCATATTGTTTCTCAACATTCTTGAATTCGAATGGATACGTTTCTGCATGAGTTAAGATGGCTGGTGATGCTAATTCGGTGGCCAATGATAAGAATTCAGATACAATCAATCCATCCACATTCGTTTCAATCAGTCCTAACAACTGAACTTTAAGTCCCAGATGCTCCACCTTCCTTCCTTCCTTGGTCCGTACCGTCACGGCTCCCTTAACACTCTCTCCATCCTTATAGATTGGTAACTTCTCTACACGACCCTGCGGCGACTTAACCTCAACATGCTTCCGATTCTCTTCATTTTCTAACCGAATCTCAATATCAATTGGTGCCTTAAAAAATAATGACATATTTAATCAACCTTTCCTTCCTCAATCTATGCTTTCAACCTATCAATCTCTCAATACCTCTAAGTTTACTCAAGTCACTTTCGTCCTTAGGCTCCAAAATTTAATGGTCCCTTTTTTTTCCTGCAGGAATTGGAAATGTTACACTTTTTTATAAAAATTTGAACTTAAGAAGTGGAGATCCCCCATAAAGATCAACCAAAGGATATAAGTATTGGGATTGAAAGGGTGACTAGTTAACGGTTGTTTTTCTTTTGTTCGTATAAGAGAGATTGTAATTCTTTTGTCAATTAACAAGAACCCCGGCTATAGTTTATTAATTAGTTGAATCGAATAAATAGGGAGAAGTGTGATTTAGGAATAAAATAGTGAAAAGAAGGATGCAATACGATGAAATAGCACCAGATGTGGTCTCACCTCATGATCAGAAATCCAATAGTGATCAACCTTTAAAACATTTGGATACGGTTATTGCACTTTATGATTTCCCTGGTACTCAACCTTCACATCTACCACTCAATTTAGGTGATACTATTTATGTGTTACTGAAACTGCCTACCGGATGGTGGGATGGTGTTGTTGTAAGTCATAATGAACTTCAACGTGGATGGTTCCCACATAATTATGTTCGTTCTGTGAACTATGTTCAACCTTTGTTAATCAACCAGCTCAAACTGAATAAGGAAATTGATTCCATCACTGCCGCTAACACTGCCGCCAATGTATTGATTCCACTGTTTGCCAATCTTCTTCAAAAAACTTTGAACAATGACTCAGAAAAGAATTCTCCTGCCAATAATACTCGTAAGAACTCGGTTGTAAGTTTTGCAAGCTCGGAAACTTCCATCCCCCTGGACTCAAAATTGCCCCATCTACTTTCTGCACGTCAACGCGAACCAAGTGAAGACTCGGTCACCACTACTGGAGGAGGCCTAGGCGATCTTTCAACAGCCCATAACTCAGTTTCCGAACCTTCTGGAAGAATCCATCTTACAGACCAAGATGAAGCTGAAAAGTTGGTTGAAGAATACAAATTAAAACACAGCATGGCTGTGACTTGGATTCCAAGATGTACCACCGGTGGAGATTATGTTTACTACTGTGAACAATTGGAGATTTATTGTGAGTTCATGCCATTTGTAACTTACTCAGCCACTGACCTCCCACTGAACATTGTCATTGCTTCCAAGGGTGCCTTAGAAGATCAATCTCCTGTAAGAGTAGACTCTGGAAGCGAACATTTGGAATCAATAACAACAGCTTCAAACCTTGATGAGACTATATTATCCACTACTGCAGAAGCTGCTGGTGTAGCTGCCGCAAGATCAACCGCGGCAGCAACAACCACAGACTCATTACCAGTAGATTTAATTCTCCCAAGAGTCAGCACCTCCAGCGACAAAAGCAAATCCATTGGAAGCGCTGATTTACCACACCCCAGACTGAACTCACTGTTTGACCCGTTAAAAAGAGACTCAAACGCATCCCTGGTGGGAACTCATAGCACAGGAGCACTGTCTTACCATCACTTTTCGCAGCCATTGTTTGCCATGGATAACCTCTTCAGTAAACACCCAACAGATCTCACCAAATGGACAGAAATGAGAGACCAATTAGTATACTTGATCGACCTCCTGTTGAGAGCTTTAAAAGACCAAAACAAACAATTGTTTGGAACTCACTTCTTCAGACTTAACAAATTGATTTCAATCTTATTTTCAGCAACAAGATTATCACAAGACGACTTTATTGAGGGAAAGTATGAGAAATCAGTAAGACGCAAATTGAAGAGAATTGCTGGGTCCTTTGCTCAATTGTATATCAACGGAATCTTACACTTGAGCATCATGCACAACTCTATTGTCACGGATGATGCACAAATGTTCCAATTTGATATTCTGCGGTTCAGTAAGTCGGGTACCCCAATTGTACAAGGTAGTCTTGACAGCACTGCTCTGTCTTCAGAGTCAACTATCAGAAACAATTCTTTTGATATTGGAGGAGATTCTCAAAGATTCTTTGGTTCTATTCTGGACAATTATCATAAAGGTTCGGAGAATGATGCCAACGAAGTAAGCCAAATTCAACAAATTGAATACGAAGCTGAGAAGATGAAACACAATGTAAGGTCGCTTGTCAAAATCTTTTTAAAGTTGACAGAGGGTAAGCGCGTTCGCAAATCCGATTACGATTCCCTGGATGCAAGCGATGACGACGAAGGAGAAGACAGACATGGAATCCTTCCACAAGTATACCCTCGTTTTATTGTTGACGAATTCAATGGAGGTAACTGGTGTAACCCATTCTTCAGCACTAAGAATCCTGTACTCAATGTGAGTGGAGACGACTTGAAGAATAGATACCACTCAAAAATTATTGTTGATCATCAGGCGTATGCACTGGTTTGCCACTACACCGAAGAGATGACTAAATTAAGCAATGAAACTTTAGAGTTTTTGAACCCACTGGTCCAACATATGTACTTCAATGAAAACTTACGTGGAGAGAGAAACACGCAAATCTTAAGACTTGTTTACAAGTACTTATACCATGCAAGTTCGATGGTAGATTTGATTGAATCGTTTGACTTTACTGTTTTCTGCTTGATTAAAAGATACGGAAGTGAAGATGAGGACCCAGAAAAAGTACGAGATGAACTTAATTCTCGAGTCAACCAAACGACATCAGCATCTTCACTTACGTTCGATTATCCTGTTGTACTTGAGTTCTTCCAATACAAACAGCAGTTCCATGACTTGATATTGAATATCATCATGTCTACTCAATCACTTACATTGGAAGATCCTGATGTTTTCAAAGGATTGAAGGAAGATGAACCATTATTTTATAACAGAGACTTGATGAAGATCCCAGCTGAGAAAGCATCGCTTTTGCTTACGAAAGTGTTGAGTGAACAACTCAATGAATTCAAAGGAAATCATATCTCTTTAAACCCTGATACACTTTTATCTCGTCACATTACTGAAGGTATTGAGTTTTTCGATGTGATCTTAAGAATCATCCAGCAATTGATTGACGAACGTGAAACTATATTGAACTATGCAACCCGTGTGATGCACGATGATTTCAACGTCCAGTTATTATTAATTGAGCGTAATAACACCATTTTATCTGATAAATCTGATGAAGGCCACTACTTCGGCCAAGGTGGTAGCCACAGCAAAAAACAAAATGATGCACCTTGGTACTTGGAGGGTGATGATGAATTTGATTTGTTGCTCGACTTGAAGGGAAATATTAAGGGAGGTACTAAAGCAGCTCTTATTGCACATTTGACACACCACGACTTGTTTGATACAAGTTTCAATTCTGCATTTTTGCTTACTTTCTCATCAATACTTTCTCTTGGTGAATTTATTAGTTTACTTATTGGCAGGTTCAACATTGATGCACCTGATGGGTTGAGTTATGAAGAGTATAATAATTGGATTTCCAAGAAACAGAGTCCAATTAGACTTCGGGTTATGAACATTATGAAATTGTTGTTAGAAAAGCACTGGTCAGAGCTGTACTACAATGAATCGATTTTGAGGAGATGGCTTACATTTGCCCAACTGAGCGTTGTTGAGCTGTTTTCTGTCGGAAAGGCAGTAGCTAACAATTTACGTAAGTTACTTAACGGTGAGACTGTGTATCATGAAAGAGTTCCAGTTATTCCGAACACCAAACCACCGGCTCCACTTGTCAAGAGTGCATCCATTATCAAGAAGATGAAGTTGTTAGATATTGAATGTGTGGAGTTGGCAAGACAATTAACACTTCGTGAGTTCAAATTGTACTCCAAGATAACGAAATTCGCTTGTTTAGCCAAAGTATGGGGTAAGAAGAGTGGGTTAAACGAATCTATTGAAAGTATTACCAATTTTATCAAAGCATCAAATCAATTGACCAACTTTGTTGCTTACATGATTTTAAGAAAGCTGGATATTCGTAAACGTGTACAAGTTATAAGGTACTTTGTCCAAGTTGCTGAGAAGTGTCGTCAGTATAATAACTTTTCATCTATGACTGCGATAATCTCAGCTCTCTATTCGTCTCCTATTCACAGGTTGAAGAAGACGTGGAAGTACTTACATTCAGATACTTTGAACCAGTTGCAGAATATGAATAAGTTGATGAATTCGAGTAGAAACTTTAACGAATACAGAGACGTGCTCAAGTTTATTGGATCTGAGCCATGTGTCCCATTCTTTGGTGTTTACTTGAGTGACTTGACCTTTGTATTCCATGGGAACCCTGACTTTTTGATGAACAGAATCCGTATGATCAATTTTGCAAAGAGAGCGAAAACCTTTGAAGTTGTTAGTGGAATCGATCGATTCAAAACGATTGGGTTTAATTTCCATGTGGTATCAGATATACAAAACTTCTTGGAATCATGGTTTGACAAATGTCCAACAATTGAAGAGCAGTACCAGTTGTCGTTAAACTTGGAATCTAGAGATGTGGTACAACCTAGTGCAGCGAATACTTCTGCAGCAGCAGCAGCAGCAGTTGCAGCATCGGCTGCATCAGCACAGAAATCTTCTTCATCGGAGCACCTGATGCCAAATCCTATTTCTCTAAAGAGTCTGAAGGTTCCACATACATTGACCAGCTTCGCGTTTAGGTCATGATACCTTGTACCCCACAAAACGGGATCGACAACTTTTGAGAGACATGCGATTAGTTATGGCATTTTAGTGCATTCGTGTATAGATAAAACAACCTTTTGAAACGAGCTGAACAATTGTTTTCGTAACACCCTCGGCTCGTCCTGAGGTGCACCTTATGCAACTCTTACCGAAAGCGAACCCCAAGACACGTCTTTTTTACTTTAAATTTTAAATTGAACAATGAATTAGTTTAAGAGCATCGACTTCACTTATTGTATAACTATAAATGTAGATGCGGGTTTTGATCTTTGGATAAAGGGGTAGGCGTCCATCGATACCATCAAGACGTTTCAACCAAAGTTTCATCTTTTTTGAAAGAGTTTGTTTCAAAAGTTTAATATAGACACAAACTTTAATCAATAACGTTTAACGACTAAAACCTCGCAGTGTATCTAAAATCAGGATTAGTTAGAACATCAAGTAGTGGAAGTGTAATTGATTGCGAAAGTATAAACTTTATCTTATCGCTTGATATCATCAATAAAAGTAGCTTTGTTTCATATAATAAAATACAATGGAGAACTACACGAACACAAGTACGTTCAAGTCGTTAAATTACATTATACATATTTAAATTCAAAGGATTGTGATAATAATTAGGGCCTTTGATGCAAGTTTCTAGGGAATAATTGGCGTATTTTGTAAGAGTTGTATGGTACACTCATCTCGATGTCATCCACGAACTGGATAAGCTGCATTTCCAAATTTGTTTGTTCTTGAGTCAGCATATCGTGTAAACAGTCAAGGATGTTCATCAAGTTTTGGTTGGTATTATTTAATTGAACGTGTAGTCTGTAGTCTGGTGGCGGTGGTGGCAATTGTTGGTTTGCAAGTGAAGGTAACTGTGGTAGCGATTTCTCCGGCAGTCTCTGCAAGTATGATGCTGATGGAAGCATTGAATGTTGCCGTATGTAAATTGGTTCCTCTGGTGATTCTATGTATTTACCCTTTGTATGTGCCTGTGGCAATGAAGATATCTCAGGTACGGTAATCTCAGTACTTTCCGAGCTTACCGAGTTGAGGGACTGGAACGTTTGTGCAGATAATAGCGTCATATTTGACTTGGTGCTGTTGAACCTATGCATGCTTTGGTCCGACACGTCACTTTCAATGTCTGATTCTGACTTGTTGCTTGGTTCTGATTTTCCACTCGTTTGTCTACGGTGTAGCATACCTGGTGCTAGCAGAAACGTGTGGCCATTTCCATTTATTTGGATCTGCAGCGTAGGAATTGGATGTTGTGGTTTTTCGTGTTGGAGTGGTCTCTCGTGTAATAATTGTCTATCCAGTATTGGGTAGGCTGGTCTATTATCATGTAGTACTCTTTCAGGTTGGTATTCCTTTGGTGATCTTTCTATTGGATATGGTGGTAATTGCCTTTCTTCTAGTTTCTTGTATTGTTGCTTCTCTTGTATCTGTCCATCCAATTGATGTTGCAGCTGAGTACGCAGATGTCTATGCAGATGACGACGCAGGTTACGCTTCAGATTCAGAGCCAGATTCAGGTTCAGACTCCTCAGACTCTTTCGACGGTGTGTTTTATGCTCACTATTCTTTCTCAGATGCGATGCAACTTGACTAGTTTGTTGTGGATACAGAGTAGAACCTCCATTACCATGGGCATTTAAAAAAGCTTCAAAAGATGTATCACCTTCATCAAATGAAAACCCTTCCCCAGTAAGCATGTCTAGCTGGCTCATTATAAGAGCACTCCTTTCCCTACTCCTCATCTCGAATGCTACTTTCTATTACTAAGATCTATAGGAAAGGTATAGTTAAGTTTATTCCTTTGGGGTTTATTTGCCCTTCGCCCAATCTTCTATAAATATCCCTTGCAGTAGTCCCCATTTTACGTAAGGCGTGTTTCTTCCGCTTTTAGTCTCGTCAAATTATTTGGGCGTATTTAATTTACAATAAGGAGTAGTGATATTTTTCTAGGTACAAGGGTTAGGAGACCAAACACGTTCAAATTGCCAGCTCGGATGCTTGGGCTACCCTGTAATTATTTAGTTGTTTAGTTCAAGATGGTTGCCTATTACTAGCAACTAAAACGAGCTGTATGTAGACGTGTGTGTGTTTGTATTGGTCAACAAACTAACGCGATATTTTATCAGGCCATGTTATGGTGGTGCACAAATCGCGTCTTTCGTCCCCTAAACTCATGCTTCTTTGCATGTAATTACCACAAACGATGGTAGTTACAAAACTAACCTCCCGCTAAACAACCAAGAAACGAGAGATGTAATGTGACGTGGGGACTGCTGGTATTATCTTAGTTTGGTTTTGTGGTTCGTGGTGAACAAAGAGCTTCCCCGTAGGAAGTTATCAAGGGCATATAAATATCAAACAATATCTTGGACAGTGACGTATTCGTACAATCACTTGTGTAGGCGAGTATAAACATTATCTTCTTCTTGTTGATGTACCTTACAAATCTTTAGAAATGCTGTGAACTGTTGGATTGATGTTGACGAAATGCACGTATGACTTACACGAATTGAAGGCATTTAGGCGTTTGGTTTGCATCAAGTTGATGACAATATTACAGGATCAAGCTAACATTATTATAGGAGTACCCTGAAACTTTAGTCTCTTAAGGCATTTTCTCCACTTTGTACTGTTAACTCTCAGCAAACTGATCTCATGAGATATTTTCAAGTCAAAATTTGCAACCATATTGAAAATACAATCAACACGTTGGATCCAATGGAGATCTCCGTGAAAAGTAGGTGATATACGTATCATATTTCCGAGCTCTATAGTTGTAGCTAAAAAGATCTGTAATTTAATGCGTTGCTAAAGGGCACAAAGATTGTAGTTGCTCTAAAGTGAAAAGTGTTTTTTAATAGTTAGTGAAACCATTACGTTACTTGGTCTTAACATTTTATTGTAGCCACAAGAAATTCTTCTATTTGAGCTTTACTCTCTTTACTTTCTTCAAAACTAGCTATTACTTTATTCTCTATACACATGCTTTTGAACCCAGATCTTGAAATTAGAAACAAGCCTTGGAAAGTTGCTATTGATGACCAATACCTAATATCCATAGTAACTAACAATTTTCAGATAGGAGAACCGATCTTAGATAACCGTTATTCTTTTCAATCTGAAGATAATAGTGATTCCATTTTGAAAAATCTCTGAAACACTCGCTGAAACTCAACAAAAAAACCACCTCCACATTATGAATTCAGAAAAATGAGCACACTCTTAAACCCAACCCTAAACCTAGCTAGTTGTAGTTCGTTAACTCTTGTGGTGTATGTATCCTAGTATCAACAACAACTAACCAAACTGCAATCTTTCACACATATACCGGGCCATTTGAATGGATCAATATGTGTACAATATCGACTCAATAGTGCTGTTATTGTTATCTTTCAAAGATCACAAAAAATGTCTCAATCTTTTCCGTTGGAATAGAAATGAAACAAGAGTCATAGGCAAATATATACAATATATAAATACTGAAAAAGTACCACTTTATTCAACTCTAGATTTAAAAAGTTTTAACAACTACAACAACACGATGACATCTGAAACAATTAAGAAAGTATGCGTATTCTGTGGATCATCCGCAGGGACCAAGGCTGTGTTCACAGAGACAGCTGAAGAGTTGGGCAAGTTGATTGCAAAGGAAAACTGGGGTTTGGTATACGGTGGAGGAACCACAGGATTAATGGGATCGGTAGCTGAGTCTTGTGTTGGTGCTGGTGGTTACGTCCATGGTATTATCCCACGTGCATTGATCCAAAAGGAGAGAACAAGCGATGTACCAGACCAAACGAAATACGGTAAGACCACTTTGGTGGACGATATGCACACCAGAAAGCAGTTGATGTCTGAAGAATCTGATGCTTTCATTGCATTGCCTGGTGGATACGGTACTTTGGAAGAGTTGATGGAAGTTACTACATGGTTCCAGTTGAACATTCAAAAGAAACCAATCATTCTCTTAAACATCAATGGTTTCTATGACCACTTCTTAACATTCATCCAAGACGCAATCTCTAATGGATTTGTATCTGAGAAGAATGGTAAGATCTTATTGGTAGCAAACACTGCAGAAGAAGCATTCAAGCACTTGGAAAACTTCACTGTTCCTGACGGAATTTTGGATTTGACCTGGACCTGATTGTCTACGGAGATGATCGGAGAGATAATAGTCTGAAAAGTTGAGTGAAGGGGTGGGGGGATTGAAAAAGTGAACTCCCAGTGTTCTTATACATTGAGGTCTATAATTTGAAAATTGTGAAAACAAGAAAAAAAATTTGATTGATTCAATTGCTGTAGTTCTCCTCTAAACAATGTCTTGTAAATTTGTTACGAAACTTCAAATGACGATCAACTCTTAAATGTTTATACTCCCCTCGCTTGGAGTCTCTATTGTTATCTCTTCGGACTTTTCATTGCTTTGATTTTGTCCTGCACATAAACTGACGTGTTTAGGATCCATCGGATTCACATAAAGTAATAAATACTCGTTAACTCAATATGCATTACCATACAGCTTACCTTACCTGTAGTGATCATATGCTAACCACTCCTCTTATCATACAAATTTCTTCTCTAAAATAAATATATTATGCTCAATCTAACTTTTATGTCAGTATACAATGAATGAGGTACACCAACACCAGTGCACATGTCATTTGCTTGTGAAATGATTAATGTGCTTTATGCTCACCATCGTCATGGTGGTCACCAATTTGGAATAATTCCTCAAATTCATCATCTGGAACTTCTACTTCGTAAAGGTGTCCCGAACCTACATCATACATCATTCCCCAAACCTCAATATCTCCCGACTTCAAAGCGGTAGCGGCACTTGGGTGTCTCTTTAATGCCATAACAGAGCTTGCAACATTCAACTCTGCCAACTTCTTAGCCTTAGACTTTGGATCGTGGTTCAACTCGTTCAACTGCTTGATGTTAGCAGCTCTGATCTGTCTTACAGGGTTCAACCACAAATCCAAAACTCCACCAATCTTCTTCAGCAGCAACGAAGCCCAAACACCGCCACAGTCGGTGTGACCACACACGATAACTTTCTTCACTTTCAAGACATCGATAGCAAATTGAATAATACCTTGCGAAGACAAATCATTAGCGTTGACGATGTTAGCAATATTTCTGTGAACAAATACTTCACCTGGTAAAGTTGCAAGACATCCTTCACCAGCACGGGAGTCAGCACACCCAATCCATAATGTGTGAGGCGCTTGGCCCTTACCATTAAGCTCAAACACTTCGTCTGAGTAGTTGCTCTTGATCGAGTCAACAAAGAACTTATTGTTCTTGAAGTAATCAGCCTTTGTTGAAGACTTGCTCAAAGTGAAAGGCAAGTTCGAAGACGATTTACTGTCCTTGTTGTAGTTGGTAGTCATAGTCATTGAAAATGATTTGAAATGGGTTAAATAACGAGGATTGGGTGTTCTGGTAAGTATCCTACCTAATCTGTACAGAAACACTTTTGTAATGGTGGTCTAGCACGTATATATATATATTTTTCAAATTACTCAAATCTTGTTGAGTTGTTGAGCACTTTCGGCTGTTTCATATACGGAACCTTAGGAATACTGGCGCAAAGTTTAGTATTTCGTTTGGACTTTATACTTTTGTTGATGGGGTGGATATTTAACCTCAAACTATATTGTGAAATAGGTAATTGTTATCCTTTCTTTGTTGTTGTTTAGATAGACTACTTCTAACTCGTCTTAATGTATACCCAGTTTCTTTATCTTGAACTACCCAATTTAAAAAAAGCCACCTTTCCTCCCATTTCCTTCACTTCCTTGCAATGAGCCTGCAAGGATGGTGATTAATTTAATTCGGCCAACATTTTGGCAAATGTTTGGCATTTTTGGTTTTAATTTGTCTCTCGATTGGGATTTTGTGTTGTTAGATTCAATTTTTGTGTTGTTATTTTTTGCAGCTTAATTCTTATCTCACTGTGAAACTGCAAATATTGAGAAAAAGCAACCGTCAACACCCATGCTGCCATACTATATTATCAATGACAATGCTCAAGGTGCTTAATAGAAGAGGTGATTATTAGTTGCCTGTGATCGGCTTACTGAGGTCCAGCATATTCGATCTACAACGTTAGTTCACAACGTAAGGTTCACTACTAACTACCGACTACCTACGCCAATAAAATATACGATGCTCATTCATATACGAATAACGCAATCGTCAAAGAATCTCTTGGGTGAGTATGTGTTCAAGATTGGGTAATGACACCAGTGAGGGAAGAGGGGGGGAAATGCATAACATACTAACTATTGGCTTTATGTCACGTTCACGAATGTAATCTTCTCTTATCTGTGGCATGTGCAAACTCAGGGGTAAGTAAGGGATTTGTTTTGCTTTAGGGTAGAGGCGTGGAACCCAACCATACAATACCAAACCATAGAATTCGTAAAGACAACAAGCGGTCAGAATCGGTTAATGAGCTTTAATGGTTACTTTTTTGACACAACCGTTATAGAAAAAAAATCAGACGAAATAAAAAAAAGGGTAGAACTCAAAATGAACAGTACCTTATAATAAGAATAAACTAGTATTTGGGAGTATTTGATAAGCATACTTTAAAGTAGGAATTATGTAGGTGGTAGTCTACTTGAAAGTGTTCAAGCTTACTTGGCATGATGGTTGGAAACATTCACTTTTTATAATGGTCTTGTTGATCTTAGTATTGTTTGGAACTGCAATTAAAAGACTTTATGAAGATTGAAGCTGAGAGCGTCTTTTTACCAATATCTAGTACATAGTATACTCCCATTTCTAGTAGTGACGTTTCCAGAATGAACTCCTTGGAACCATATGTATTTATTCACACATCTTCTACTCTTACTTCACACCCTCTCTTCTGACTTCCGGTACGAAACAATTTTTCAACGCGTCGCAAAGACAATCAAATCTAATCATCTCCCTCCATTAATGACTACGAGCCCCTTTAACGCAACACCTTCAGCATCACCAACCCCAGATGAAGTTGAGGAAGCCAACTTAAAATCGCTCGCGAAGGATGACTTGAAAGAACTCGGTAATCTGAAAGAACAAGCTGAATTTAACAACCTTTCTAAAGATCATAAACTAGACAGATTAAATGTATTGATCCAGAAGTCCCAAATTTATTCACTGATTATAGCTGATAATATCTTACAGCGCTCGTTATTGAAACAACAGGCACAGAATGAAGAACCCAAAGAAGTTCAACATGAACAGCCCAAGACCAAACGAAGGAAAACATCAAGAAACAATAAAAAGGTCGATATTACTAAGATGCTTGGTACTAATATCTCAGATTCAACCAAATCAACAAAAGAGGCTATTGAGCAGTCTCAAAATTCCGCTTCTTCAGTCAAGCAACCAAAACTTGTGTCTGGCGGTACCTTGAAAGACTACCAGTTAGACGGTCTTCAATGGCTAATCACGCTCTATGAAAATGGTTTGAATGGAATTTTGGCAGATGAAATGGGGTTAGGGAAAACCTTGCAGTGCATTTCATTCCTCAGTTTCTTAATAGAAAATGGAATGAACGGACCTTTCTTGATCGTAGTTCCTTTGTCCACTTTAAGTAACTGGGTTAATGAAATCAAAAAGTTTGCTCCTTCCATAAAGGTATTCAAGTTCAGCGGTACTAAGCAAGAAAGAGCTAAAATGAACTTGAAAACAATCGTTTCAAAATGCAGCATCGTACTCACATCTTATGAAACTTCTATAAAAGAATTCCGCAAATTGAGAGACATAAATTGGAAATACTTGATTGTGGATGAAGGTCACCGCTTGAAAAATAGCGACTGCCTTTTAATCAAAATCTTAAAGCAGTTACCAACGTCTAACAGATTGTTGATCACAGGAACTCCATTGCAAAATAATTTGAATGAGTTGTGGTCTTTACTTAATTTTATTCTTCCAGATATCTTCCATGACTTGGAATTGTTCCAACAGTGGTTCAATTTCGATGAACTTACCAATTTTGACGGTAATTCTGAAGAAGAAGAAGATGAGGAGACAAAGAAACTCATAAAGATGAACATCCAAGAAAACTTAATTAAGAATTTGCACACAATTTTAAAACCATTCATCTTGAGAAGATTGAAAAGAGATGTCATCAAGAACCTTCCACCCAAGAAAGAGTACTTGGTCCACATCCCATTATCCCAAGTACAGAAGAACTTATACTATAATGCAATCAACGGCAGATTATTTCCTAGTTTAGTGGAGTTGTACTTGAAAGAATTTATTAATTATAATCACCCAGAATTTAAAACTGAGTCTGACTTTAAGCTAATTGATAAGTTTTTATTCACTAAGTACCATCCTGAGATAAACAGGAAGAAAAAAGCATCTAAATCATATGCCGAAGCTGAATCTGAAGACGAATTTGAATTTTTTGAGCCCAAATTAGAAGAAGAGTCTATTCAATATTCTGATGTCTTGGTTAAACTCGAAGAAGAGGAAATGTCCAAACTGAAGAAGCAAACCTTGATTTTGGAATCTTTGTTCAACAAAGTTCACAAAGAGTGTAAGAACTTGTCCTTACAGAACATGATGATGCAGTTGAGAAACATTTGTGGTTCACCTTACCTTTACTACGAGCCATTCTTAGTTAATAGAGAAAATAGTGATCATGAGGACCAGTTTATGGATATTTTGTTTAACAACTCCGCAAAACTTCAAGCTTTAGACCAATTGTGCGAACTGTTGCTAAAGAAAAACCATAAGGTTCTTATCTTCTCTCAGTTTACAAAAATGTTAGACTTGATACAAGATTGGCTCAATTTTAAGGGAATCCAAATTGCCAGATTAGATGGTTCCACGGACTTGCAAACAAGAGATTCGGAAATCAAAGAGTTCAGCAACAACCCTAAAATTAAAGTGTTCCTTTTGTCAACAAGATCAGGAGGATTGGGAATTAATTTAACAGCAGCTGACACTGTCATTCTCTTCGATAATGACTGGAATCCACAAATGGACTTACAAGCAATTGATAGAGTCCATAGAATCGGACAAACTAAACCAGTCAAAATTTTCAGATTCTTAGTTAGAAACTCCATCGAAGAAATATTGATTAGCAAGTCAAGCTCAAAAAGATTCTTGGAAAAGCTTATCATACAAATGGGAGAGTTCAAATTTAATAAGTTGAAGAAATTAATGGGTGGAACTGAAGAAAAAGAAGATTTAAATGTGAAGGAGTTGGTAGAATTGTCCAAAATCACATTTAAAGCAGACGAAAAAGACGAGAAGGATGAAAGCGGTTTCATTTATGATTACGGACAATCCACAAACCCCCACTTCAAACTTTCAGCTAAAGAAATAGAAGAGTTGTTGGATAGATCTTCGAAGTGTTACCAATCAAACACTACTAATTATTCTAATATCACAGTTTTCGAAACTGTTAACAACCTAGATAACTAATTTATTGTCTAATATTTATACTATAAATCCAAGGCGTTTAAAACTTTACCTCTCCATCTAATAGCACTCCAAACAGCACTATAACTCCAAGTCAATTGTTCGGCACCTTGCATGTACCCTGTGTACTTGTTGAATTGCTCGGACATGTGACCTTGGTGGTCTACATGGTCCTTCACAACTTCCAAAAACGAGTCAGAAAACTTCAACAACCTGCTAAGCACTGTGTTGTATGTTGAAGTACCATATGGTATACTGATCACCAGTTTTTGATCTTCAATAAGGTCAAGGAATTCCTTGAAAAAGTCACGATTGGTTTCATCAATTACCAAGTTCCTCTTGTCAACCACTAATTTGTACACCAACTTATAAATAATTTCTGAAGCAGAAGCCGTGGCCAAAAACCATGGGTTTCCTTCAGAGGTCGCATAGCCATCGTAAATATCTTCTGGATAACGGCCCAAACCAACTCCGAGAGTGAAACCAATCTTGTCATGGTTCACAGGGTATCTGTACTTCATGTCAGTTGTCATCATGTACACAGTGTTCAAGACTCTGCCATCATTTATATCATATGGAATCAGGACATCTTCATCTAAAGCATCGTGTGAGTGAATTGATCCCAACAATAAAGCAGCGTCTAAGCCCCCACGCTGACCTCCATTCAACAATGAAGGAGTCTCAATCAAGTGATTTACACCATACTTGGTATAGCCAGATTCTGACTCGATAAAATGTTTTAAATCATTAAATGAAGCTTCTAACTCTTCAGCAAACTCTGAATCACCGAAATGTTTCGCAATGTTAATACCTTCTTTGAGTGCCTTTAACTGAGTAATAGAGTTAAAGAAGTGGAAGGAATTTATCTCCTCCCACAAATCGAAGCTAGGTTTATCCCAATTGTGGATCACATAAATCAAGTCTGGTTTCACAATTTGGTAGTATGTACGCTTGGCAGATTGCAAAAAAGTATTTGATATCTTCTGATTGTGTTTTTTCAAAAGTTTGATGTATTTGATAATGGTGAGTGCTCTTAAACCTGGTCCATCACTTTGAGGTCTTCCCCACTTAGCTTCAAAAGGTTCATTAGTCGTGAGAAACTTTGGTTCACCTAAACCATTCTTTTCAGGATCGTTAAATTTTCCTGACTTGTTATCCAATCTTTGAATGTGATAGTTGTTTTCGATATAACTTTCAACGATGCTTTGGATCTCCTGAACGTCGACAAACTCAGCATCTTCGATGTACTCAACAAGCGATTTGATTGTAAGAGCAGCGTCTCTGACCCACTGATAGAAATAGTCTGGCTTTGACTTGGAAGGAGAAGCAATTACAACACCTTTGAATACTTCCTTGGGGTCAAGGGTCTCACTTATTCCACCAATGTTGTTAAGAATAGCATTAAAGGAGGTATTCCTTTGGGAAAATAGCCATGAGTCAAAGTCCTGATTTGGGAATGAAACAACACTCTGTTGATAATTAGAGCTCTTAGTAAAGCTACTAATAAACTGAGATAACCAGTCTTGGTTTTTCTCCTCGATTTGTTTCCAGTTGAGGTCAACACTAGAGGGGATAAGCAATCCCAACGAAAAGCTTATCAACGTTAAAGCCGCACCGATTTTCATTTCTAGTTATATGTTGGTCTACCTTATTCTTTATAGCGTCTATAGGTCTAAAATATATTGTTCTGCTGTTCTAGTAGAAATTCTTACAAAAGTACTGGGAAATTAGAAGAAATTAATGATTCTTTTATACCTTAGATCGAAATCTGGGGAAGCTTGTATACAAAAACAAATCCACAAATAAAAAAAATTTCAAACCAAATCATCGGAAAAAAAAAAACATGATCAGGATGATCTGGGTGATGGTACAAAACACTCGAGTTTCACAACATAGGGTTCATTTAACCCTGCGGATAGCTTGGAAAACAGGCACTGAATAGCAGATGAGGATATTCTTGGTAGATCGCATGTGGTTATATCCCTTAATCTGTTCCTATTACAAAACTGTGAAGCAAGCAACACTGCTAAAATGACGTAACAGGGCTCCATACTTTGAGAGTCATGCGACTACTTTGCTATTTTGCAGTTCGTTGGATCAAGCAACATAATTTGAGGCAGCAACCTCGGTAAATTGCTTAAAATCGCATAAACTCTACAGTAGTGACATACAACCACAGTGGCTAAGGTTGAACACGAGTGACTACTATTTCAGATTTCGCGTCTCTCCCCACTTCTGTCACCGGTAGAGATGGTATTTCAAGAAACCCCACATCTTACTTTAAAAAATAAAAACGGGGAAGCTGTAGTAGGGGAAACGGTTGAATCAATAAAACAGTACTCATCACGATGTTCAGCCCTAGAGTCACGACATCGTGTTATGTTAATTTTCTAAGCTTTTTAATCGAATTTCGTAAAAAAATTTAAAAACGTTGATTGCTTGTATTCTATTGAACTTCAAAAAGATATCATGAATTCGTTCAACGAATACCCACAAATGCTCGGTAGTACTCTTTAGGACGCCACTCACTAAATCGTCTTTGAGTTCGTGACTTGCACCCTGTATTGAAGTAGCTTGTTAAGCAGAAACAATACAATTAATGACTGAGCATCATTTCACATGAAAACATGCAGTATTGGTAAGCGAGCTAGACCAAGTCAGTACAAAGTTTTCTTTACTATTGTCTCACTTTCTTATCTATGGCTGCAAAAGTGCACACAAAATCAAAGCTAAGGTAGCAGCAACCAAGCAGTGAGAACTTAACAGATACAGGTCTCATAATAAAAACCTGTCTATAGATAGGTATTTGCTTTAAGTTCTAAAAGCAACATACATCTCGTAGACTGTTCTGATAGAGCAAAGGTTCGTAAGGAACTCAATTTAGTTATAGCTGACGTAGAAAAGTTTAAACATCGGAAGCAATATAAAAATTCAGAAAAAAAAATACGAGAAGAATGAAAAAAAAATGTATTTATAAGCCTAAACACTTTAAAAACACTCCAACACCTAATTGAAACACCTTAATCAAAAGCTTTGTCATAGCCGGTAAACACAAACCTATATCTGATGTCACCTTTATCAACTCTTGTCAAAGCTTCATTGCATCCCTTTTCACCAAGTTGAACAGTTTCTATCCATGGTTTCACATTATGTTCTAATGCAATATCGAGCATCCTAAGAGCTTCAACCTTGGACCCTATCAGTGAAGAGCCAAAGTTAGGACCGTTACCAAAGAACCCCAATGCCTTGAAGCTAAATTGGTCTTCGATAGTTGGAACACCAACAGCAACAAACTTCTTACCTACGTCTAAAGTAGGAAAGAATTGAACAAGGTCAGTGTCTATTCCTGAGGAGCAGTTGATGATCAAGTCAAACTCTCCAAAGTACTTCTCTTGCCAGTCTTTGTCTTCAGAAGTAGCAACGAATTCAGAAGCACCTAATTTGAATGCTTCCTCTCTCTTAGAAGAAGAGCGCAGGAATGCAACCACCTTGGCTCCAAGGGCCTTAGCAAACTGAACTGCCAAGTGTCCCAATCCTCCAATACCAATGACACCAACAGTCTTACCACTTTGGTCGTATCCAAGGTTTCTCACCAATGGTGAAAATACTGTCAAACCAGCACACATCAATGGAGCAACAATATTAGTGTCCAATCCTTCTGGGATTGGGAACACGAATTGCTCGTCAGCAATTGAGTGAGAAGAATAGCCACCCTGGCCAACATAGTTGTTATTTCTTGTGTCAACTCCACTGTATGTGGTGACTACATGGCGACAATACTGTTCATTGTCACTTGTGCATCTTTTGCAGTTCCTGCACGCAGAAGAAACTGCTCCAATACCAACTCTTTGCCCGACTTTAATTTCGGTAACTTTTTCACCAACTGCAATTACGTGTCCCACGATTTCATGGCCAACGACAAGGTCCTTCCTACCTAGCGGACCCCACCCCCCTTGGATGGTGTGCAAATCGCTACCACACAAACCACAAGCTATATTCTTGACCACTACATCATGCTCCTTGACCTCCTTTCTTTTGTACTCAACCAATTTTGGGTGGGCCCAATTTTCGGGTTTGTCTACTCCGAAACCTTTAAAATAATCTGGAACTGCTTCAACCATATTCGTCTGTTAATTTGTTTAATTACTATCATTACTACAGACAACTGAACTCATATTTATATTCATTCAGTGCCTTTTGCTCTCCCCACATGTTATTTAACCCCGATGTTGCTTACATATCATACATGTTCATTGAAATGCTCTTAACCCTGGAGTTACCTGGAGATGACGTATTTAACGAAGTTTAACGCTTCTAGGTACCTCTTGAAGTGGAAAATTGGAGCAGGACCAATGCATTTCCATTATTGTGTAACAAAATCTGATATTTTAAGCCGTGTCTTCGCTTTTAATTATTTATTCTTCCGGACTTACTACGTTGTGTAACATTGATAGGGTGGCAAATAACCTTCTGTTCTATTACCTCGGGTCTGAGGAGTATTGTTAATGATTGCCTGAAACAGTATCTGTTGCTCTCGGAGTTATGCATATTTGAAATTTTGTTGAAAATTTTTCGTTTTGATAGGCCTTCTTGTAAATATCATAAATATCATTATAAAAGACAATACATCAGCTAAAGTTTTTACTAATCAACTATCGGATATTATCCTCATTGAAGAATCGGAAATGTTATTAGGTCTACAGAAGGCACTGTATCTCGTCATTTTTAGACTTTAGCAATTCTTTATTGCTTGGCAAGCAATTATTGAGGGGAGCCGTTTTATCTCCTACTTTCAATATCGGAGTAACCATTCTGAAGCGATTGAAGGGTTTCGCAATCATTCAATCAAAGAACACGTGGTTAACAACATATCTTTTGTAGTTATCTTTTTCTATAGTTATCTACCTCTGTACTTGTAACATATTGATTGTGATTTTGGGTGCAAAAAGAGTTTGAAGCTTTTCAATTCATGTATCTTGGACCGGTTCAAAAGTAAAGAGTGAGGAGTTTTCTGACAGATGTACCCAGCTCTTCATGCTTCATTAGTTTTCTAGAGACTGCACCGCTAAGAACGGAAAAGTAAGTGGGTAATTATCTAATAACTGTACATGTTTTAATCTATATCCAAATGGCCTTCGCAAAATTTATACTTTTGTATGTCAAACGTGAAGGAGATCAAGGCATTTCTTCCTTCAACTTTGTCGAGACATTTGGAATGGGTTTTTACCGCCAGGTACCTCAATCGCCTAATCTTCATTAAATCTAGACAACACTTGGGAAGACTCCAATACATAATGAACAGATGTCTAATACTGTTGGATGTTTTCTTACAGTTAAAATTCAATCACGCAACCATTTTAACGATGACAAAGCTGACTCCACCCTCTATTAACAAAACCAAGTGTGGAATACTTTTCTAATGAGAATTTGGAAACAACTGTGACAAATAAAGGCCACATTGATACTCCCCCAGCCGCGATTCAGAAATCTAATTCACCAGATCCGATATGTCTTCCTCTAGTTCCGAGTTAACTTGCCGTACCGCAATAGTAAGAGACATCGGAAGACCCAGCTATCAATCTAGAAGGTCAACCGTTTCATTAGAGAGTTACGAAACCGTCTTCGCCAAGCCTTAATCAAAAGCAACATGAAGCTTGCGGACTTACCAAGATGGGAATGATGGTATACAGACTCCACCAATTTGGGATGTAGAATTGGAAGAAGCTAAATAAGTTTGCCTTTCCCGTCGCTTGGTGACTGACAGCGGAAGAGTTCGTTAATATAAAATTTGGTATAGGTATCATTTACAATATTGATGTGGACCAGTACAGACAATGGCAGTAGAAATTGCAGGGTTAGTTTATTTGATCAAATCAAGACGTCTGTCAGCTGCAAACGTTTCTGGGCGTGTAGCTTAAAGAAGAACAATTATGTTTAAGGTAGTGACTAGAATAACGCTGCAATCTTGGAGCAGGTGTACGCGTCTATTAACGTACAGGCTATTAGTAAAAGCGACTCATACACTGCATTCTGTTATCTGAGCAACATAACTCTACGCATGTGTCAGTCAGTAAGTGCTTGTCTATCAACACGAGCATTAGCAGGCTATTTATTCTCACCCAAACCTAAGCATTCCAATTAATATCCAAACGATATACCGATCAATACTAACCAGAGATCTTAATGAGTAGTACCGAAACAATACCCACTCAAATCTTGCTGAAGGTTTTAGAGTTATTTAAGAACATTGAAAAAACTATTGAAGGAACTAAGAATGTTCTCTTCAACTAATTTAAATAACAAACCAATATAACTCGCCGAGATATAATAAACCAAATCTTTTATTATCAAATCATATTGATTTATAATGACCAAACCAAAAGATTAACTTGTTTTTTAATAATCAATAAGTGCCAAACTTACCAAAAACTTTACCACATACAAACAACTCAGTACCCAATGGATTTATCCAAGCCGAATTTAAACTAAATGAAAGAGATTTAAAAAAAGGAAATCCATTTATGCACCAAAATAGGGTGGGACTAATCTATCGATATAGCACAACCCACTAAAACCTCCTATTGAGTTGTCTAGTTAAGAAAAGATCCAGCCACAAGTTAATGTATTCACGTCGGCGGTTGGTTTGGCGCTTAATTAAACAAGCAGGGTTTGGTTTATATTTGTATAATCTTTACAATAAACAGCCTGGTTAGAAAGAATGTAGAGGTTGTGGTGCATAGATTGAACACCCCCAAACCTTGCCTGTCACAACTGCTTAGTTTTAGCTATTAAATTATAAAATGAATGTTCATATATATTCCTTAATCCTCAATAAACAAAATGGTAAATATATATATATATATATATGGACAGACACGCAGAACGCACATCTTAGAGCTGGAATCAAAATGGGAAGATGTTGATAATAGTGTAAATTTAGAAAGTATATTATTTCTGAGCTGTTGCTTGATTTACAATAAAAAAAAAAAAAAAAAAAAAAAATCACCTAAATCTTCAATAAACAAAATGGTAAAAAAAAAAAAAAAAAATACAAATTTATTTTACACAGCTGAAGATGCCAGATCTGTCGTCTTCTCACAAACATTGGTGTATCTATTCACTTCCAAAGCCATTATGCGTCAAGCTCGAGGCACATATTGAAGGAGATGTAAAATTCTTACTGTAATTATTAATTGGAAAGAGGAAATCCATTTACGAACTAAGTGTGGGACTCACATTAATACCCACTAAAACCCCCTGTTAAAAACTAATAAATGTAGTGATTAAGTTACAAGATAAATACCATAGAACGAATTTCATGAGAAGTGATAGCTTGAGGACGAATGTCTCGCAGAACACTATCACTGAACAGACTTCGTCGAACCAGAATCAAATTCAACATGAAGCTAAGGTATTTATCAAGATTGGAAAAACGTTCAACGGTTTGTGGTTGAGGGTAAAGGATCTGGGTTAAAGTGAGTGACTCAAGGAGGGAGTTAACCTGGTTTGTTTATGTAAAGATCATACAACAAATATAACGAAAGAATTAAAGTGATCCCGACTCGAGTTGTTTGTATGTGGTAAAGCTTTTGGTTAATTTGGCGCTAATTGATTCAAGTAAAGCTTTTGGTTTGGATCATTCGGTTTTACAATAAAAGGTTAAATTTGGTTGAATATACCTCAGCGGGTTATTTAAGTTAGTTGAAGAGAAGAAAGTCTCCCAACACAATCCTAAACAGTTTACTTGTAAATACAATAACTAAAAGGTATAGAAGGAAAAATCAGTTTATGGTTAAATAAAGGTAGGACTAAACTATAGTTGTAGCGCTATCTACTAAAACACCCTTTGGTTTGGATATTCCATTCAATAGAAGGTAGTTTAACGCACCCATGTACGTTGATTGGAAATTAGTTTGGCGTTTAAACAAGTTTTACCAAATTCAAGCGGAGCTGTATTTTTTTTTTTTTTTTACCATTTTGTTTATTGAAGATTTAGGTGTATATAAGAACA
>JAJMJA010000036.1:0-107289 GCA_030568835.1 Kodamaea hsintzibuensis (nom. inval.)
CCACAAATTGCTCATCTGCAATAGAGTGCGATGCGTATCCACCTTGAGTGACGTAATTGGATCTGTGGTCGAATCCATTGAAAGTCGAGTATGCCTTACGACAGAATTGCTCTACTCCACTGGAACATGCCTTACAACCTTCTCTGCATGCACCAGAAAAGTATCCAACGCTAACTCTCTGGCCAACCTTGAATTCGGTAACCTCTTCACCAAGAGCAATAACACGTCCAACGATCTCGTGCCCCGGAACCAAGTCCTCTCTTCTTAAAGGACCAAACCCTTTTTGAAGCACGTGACTATCTGTTCCGCAGACCCCACAAGCGACGTTCTCAATGACTACATCATGGGGGTTAATTGACTTTCTTTCGTACTCAACCAACTTGAGTTGGTTCCAGCTTGCATCGCTTTTTGTTGCAAATCCTTTGAATGTTTGAGGAACGGTGGATGTCATTGTATGTTTGTTTATTTAGTTGTTCTAAGATCTTTAACTAGACAGATATCCTTCCTCTTATATTACAATTCTACCTTACATTATTCAGCAAGCAGTCACCAGTATTACCTTTGTTTGTTACTTCAACGTTTGGGTGCAAAAAAATGAAAAAAAAGCAATTCTCCTTCACAAAACTCAAGAAAACAGAGCTGACAAATTTTAATACATCAGCAGCTTCCATTCTGCAGATCTCCTAATATTTCCTGCTTAGTATAGAAGATTCCAACCGTTATTACAGATAGGGAGTTATGACCGAAATTCTTTTCCTCTTTTTACGCCAAGACTTAATCGACATTCCTCACGTTGAGTTCCAAACAACATTGAAGTCATGAGTTTTCAATAACTCATGTTGTCAATATACTTGAGCAATCCAATAGGAAGTTATATCCTAGGCTCTAAATTACCTTTTTTCAAACTATCTACTAGAGTTCATTGAACACTATGAATTTTGAATTTGTCGGTGTTAATGCTAAAACTTTGATTTAGCTGCAGACTCAAGTCTGTGATAATGTATTGCTGATCCGAATACAATTTGCAAACGATGCATGTTATTCTAAGACAATTGTGAGTCTTTAACATAGAGCTTTTTGTCATCCTATGAAATTCTTACAAATCTCCAGCATTGGAACTACAGATAGACAAAGAAAATTGAGCAAATAAACTGATTTCAGCAGGTTCATGCTGGAGATTTCTCAGTTTTCCCATTAATTGCTCAGAATAATTTCCTTTGTCTATCTGATGTGTTCCAATTAGATTTCGCCATTAGAAACACGTCCAAGAGCTACTAATTGGTACGCAAGTACTTGTAGGTAACAGCGAAAATGATAAGCTGTCACCTCGTTAAGTGAATTCTCGTTACATGAACAACAAGTGGTTAGTTCTATGACTTCTTTTCTTTCTTTACCAAGTTGGCCAAAAGATGTTAGCTAATAAACTTTATAGTGTCCCATTCAACCAAGAAGGCCATGCTGAACAAACTTTCGAGCTTCTTACCCAAGTTGGTCAAGTGATCGTTCAGAGGGTCGCTCAACTTCTCACTAATTAATCTGGCCAGTTGTCAGTTGGCTTGTTTCATCCACCTACGCGGTGTATTATCGTTAGAGTCATTGGTGAGCTTGCAAGGGCCAACGAAAAGAACCGAGTCTTTGAAAACTGTTTTAGATTTAGTCACAGTTCAAAAGTCCACCATCGCCTGGGAATTACTTGCCTTTCAACTTCTTTTACGAAGAGAAGAAGACGTCGATGATAATTGAGACTATGCGACAAGTACCCACCCAGTCCACAGGACTCCAACGTTCAAGGTTAGGTCGAACGATATAGACATCGTATATAGTACAGTATTTATTGTTCTCAAGACTAATAGAGAAGATGTCATCTGCAGCCTATACTTATGTTAATACAGACTTCCGAAGATGATGCCATGGTTTTCCAGCTCAATGGAATGAAACAATCAAACATTTCGATCATTCACGGCATATCTCAGAACAATATATCGTGGTTGAGTGAAATGCAAGAAAGGAGATCAGTTGTTATTGGACAGAAACTAACAAGAGGTGGATTACGGTAAATGAAATTTACGAAATATAAGAAACTAAATCTTACTATTGCAACAAAGTTAGGGAACTACAACCAAGAGCTAAGGAGTATTTTCTGATATTCAATATTGGAAACTTTTGTGTGCATTTTGTTTATAATTAAAATATGGCTGCAAATCACTCCTGCATAATAATAAGCCATGATGTATTCAATTGATTGAAAATTCCATTAGCGTCAATTGCTACTGTTTCTTGAAAATACCACATGGAAGCGGTCGCATCGAATAACTGGTTTATTAGGGATTATAACTTGTCAATTGTTTCCCTCATGTCACTTTTCGAATCAAGAAAATCATCGAACAATAGATTTTGGCAGGATTACTTTAAAGCATATATTGGTTTTCAATCTCGATCAGCATTATTTGGTTTCTTTATGAGAAAGAGTGGGCAGGGAAGACTGAGCTCTCAACTAAAATACTAAGCACTTACTTCACTGGTTTTATAGTAAAAACCTGGTATTTAAATTGAATACAAATCACATTTGTATTTCCTTCCACTTTCGACTACGCTTAAACTTTTCGTCTAATGCTTTGTTAACCCTCAAAAATTCAATTCTGTTACAGTAACAATAAAAATATCAAAACAAATAGTTCTCAGATTTTTCAACTTAATTTACCTTGCTCATACATCTGCATTTGGACTACTATTAATCCTTGTTTCATGCACTCATTGCTAAAGTTAGCCAAGTGTTGAGATGTTGATCGGAAGTGGCAGGATTTGTCAGAGTTGTCCAAGTTGAAAAGAATCGTTACAATCCTTATACAACATCAATTAAGTTGCTTCACCTCGTAACTACAGCAATTGAACAACCATCTCTCGTAACTAACTATATGTACTTACCATTGTATTAATCTCTTACCCTACTTTGAAAAGCTTTAAAGTCTCAACTTCGTCATAGATCCGAATTTAAGTGGCAATCCACCACGTGACCTTTTATTGAATCAAAGACGACCCCCACAAGAAACTAGTACACTATGACCGACGCCATTGATCCTCCAGAGGACGTGTTGTTGGTTAATTTCTTGTGTGATGATGTCTTTACCATGTTTACTTTGAATAAGGAGCCTTTGCTCAGCTGGCAGATTGAATTGGCGGATCTGACAGACCTACTTGCTGTACTCGCAGAGGGTGTTGTATTAGCAGTTAACGTTGAAAGAGTGTCCTACGATGTAACAGTCTTTGAGAAGTTACTTAATGATTTGGTTGGCTTGGACCCAGACGTTTATCTGGATTTCCAAACCATTCTAATGGAGTTATTGATCTATCTATTGAACTTGTCTTACAATGTCAAGATAGGTTTATATGAGCAAGGATTTCTTCGGGTTTTGATAGAAACTTATATGAATATTGCAGGGAACGCTAGAGCAGGGTTGGTAGATCAGGTGGGAAGATTGGTTGGAGTGTTCTTTGAATTGGGATGTGGTGTAGATGAGTTACGTGGGATGATTTTCAATATTCTCTCTGCTAATAACCTTTCTACAAAAAGCCTTTCAACCAAAAATCTTACTGCACCATTGAATCAGAAAGCTAAGTCAAACGAGGAGTTACAAATTGATGAACAGAACGATGATCTTACTATTGATATACTGAGAGAATCTGAATCTTTAGGAGTTATTAACAGTGATACAGAATGGAATAAGTCTTGCTTGAATCTACTTTCATCTGTTTTCTGCGCCCACCCCTCACACTACAAGTTTGCTATCTTTAATACGGCAACGAGCTTTCCCCTCGTAGAGCCACTTAAACGCAAATTCACCATCCACTCCTGGTTCAAGATCAATTCATTCACCACAGAATCACGGATTATCAACTTATTCACCCTCTCCAGTTCCAGCCGAGAAAGACACACATTGACCGTACTGTTGGCCGACTCCTCGCAATTTGCAGTTGAGGTATCCTCCAGCACAGGTAACACCGTATACACATTCAATCGTAGACAGTTATCGAATGATTTCACACACTTTGTGCTCACATATGATAGCTACTCCAATCTCAATTTATTCATAGACGGTGAGTATTGCGAACTGATCCCATCTCCAGGTCTCTACAAGTTGTTTCTGTCTTGGGACAAGTTATATATCAACAAAAACGATCAAGCTGAGATCCGTGAAACCGAAGAAATCCTCATCAAAAACTTGACTGTTCTCAACATTAGCTTGTCACACGAATGGACCCATCTATTATACAATCTTGGAATGGGATACGAATGGGACCATAAAGAGTTTACTCGCGACAATCTACTCAACTTGCTCAATCACTTGAGCCCTATAGGATTGGTTAACATTGGCACTAGAGTGCACGAAGCCAAAAAGCAAAAGGATATTGTTGACTTTGAGTCGATAATTGCATGTTTACATACTCTCAAACAAGAGAATGCTGTGTTTGATTCCAATGAGTTCTTCGATACACTTTGTAATAACAAGATTTCGAAGCTGGGATCATTCACGTTCCATAATCCTACGTCGGCTCATGGTGCGTTATATGCAATAGGTGGAACATCACTTTTACTCCGCATTGTAGAATCGTCCCTTGACTGTTCAGACCCTCAACCTTTGAGTCTCCTGCTTAAGCTCTTGTTCACTGTCATTAACAACAACTGGAGATTGCGCAAGGAGTTTGAAAATATCAATGGCTACGACATGTTGGCGATTTTGCTTGCCCAATATAAAAAGAGTCGTGACCTGGCCTTAGAATCTGCCCAAGTATTGCAGTTGGTTTTAAAGCATAGTGGATTCTGTGAAGCAAACCCTCTGGAATCAGTTTTAGCGAACGCTCTGAGCTACAGACTGCTTCTCTTGTGCTTTGATCTTTGGTACAATACAAAGGACTTTGACTTCTTGATGCATCACTTCCAAGTTTTAATTCACACTTCAACACATCGCGAATTCAACGTGAATGAACTAGGTAAATTGAAGCTCCTCAAAAAGTTCATCCACTTCTTAAAACTACCACAATTAAACAAACCACACCCACGTGAATTCCACGAACGCTTAGCCCTGACTCTCGTTTGCATTTTGAGGACCGAGGCACTGGTAGACACAATTCGGTCTGTTTCACTCCACGTTATTTACGCTTTATACAGTGGCGAGAGCCTGACTGAATGTGGTGTGACCATCTTGGAAGCCCTCACTCTGGTCTTGTGTGACACCAATCTGTCAATGAAGACTCTCAAGAAGTTTCTGCGCTCAATCACAGTTCATTGGATATTGTTGTTGTTTGGATTTGGTGGCCGTGCGGTTGTTATTTGCGGCATTCGAATGTTAAGCAGATTACTCCGAGTCCTAGGACCACATGTGATGAAACGGTTCTTTGAAGTGAGCCATGGCGTCGACGTCTTGACTCACTTTTTGAAAGAATGGTGGAGTGATGACGAGATTGTATGTTGCTTACTCTTTGCAGCATTTGGAGTAGACGAACACCGCACAGACAGCCTAGCAGACGTAGTCAAGGGAAACACGAATTTGGTAATTCCAGAGCTTATTATTGTCGTTAACAACATGGTTGTACATGGGTTGGGTGTCTTTGGGAACGCAGGAGGAAGACTTATGAGCGAACCGTCGTCTCCAAGAAGAAGAGGAAGGAATACAACAAATCAGATAGATAAAACCAAAGATTTGATTAAGGATTTGGATTTAAACTCAGATGATATTTATTCGAAGAATGATGTAAAGTTGCAGCCGAAACTGCAGCTGAACTTCAATTTGCAGCCACTGTTAGTCCCGTTGAATGCAAAAACGACGGGTAATATTGACACTTCAGTTGACGATTTGTCATTTAATCTTCTTCATCTCATCAACGGATACTCAAAATTCATTTCCAAGGGCTTCCAGCTTCCGCATGTACGCGGCTTTTTCCTTTCTCAACAGTTTCTAGATGGAATTTTTGAGGTATTGGCTCACCTTCAACTTTCCAGAGAGTTACCCAATTTTGATGTTGCGCTCGAAAACCTTACTGACGTAGTTTCTGACATCTTTATTGCAAGTTTCACAGAGCCTGCGTTTGCCGTATTCGATAATACTTCTGCATTCACTCAGACTGTTGCATTTGAGTTAGTTTTCCCAAGAGTACTTGCGCACATCAACCAGTTCATTAGTGTTTCCAACTTCATCTTTAATGAACGAGTTTTCTTACGAAGCTGTGTTGATTTCACGTCAAGGTATATCAATGGGTTTGTGCACAAACATTACTATGTTAATGGCGCTGACAAGAAGATTTTACTCACTACTATCACCGCTTTGATAGAGGCAGATCGTGCAAATCTGCAGCTTTTGCAGCGAGAATTACCAAGACTCTTGATCGAACAATGCGGAAATACCAAATTCTTTGCTGATACAGTAAAGCTTTTATTGTACCGACAGGTGATTGTACTCGAAGTGCTTTCTGGAAACTTGCGTGAAATTGTAGCCCCGCTTATGAGCGGATTTTTGCTGTTACTGGAAACTGAACAGAATGCTAACAGGGAAGCGCTTTTTAACTTCTTACGCACATGTTACTTAGTAGATCCAAAGGCAGTTCCTGCCGGCAGCGAGACCTTTTTCACATCTCTTTTGTCCAAGAGTGACGAGGAGTCCGTTTTGCGCATGCGTCCTCCTCCCAAAAATACCAGTTCGACTGTTGAGCAGTTGAGAGTCTCCGATATGGTGCTGGTGACATTGAGTGGTAAACTGGGGATGAGCGATAGTGTATATGTGCATGGCTTCACACACGATTGCGAACTGTTACGCGCGCTGATTATTGGCGGTGAGATTAATAAGTTAAACAGAGGACTACAAGATAGGAATGAGAACAAGGAATTCTTTGTGGGCGCATACCAACTAGTGAAGATCGATGTTGGAAGGTTATTGGGTAGACGTGCTGTGGGGTATGCATTGGATTATATTGAGAATCAAGACAGGGTTAGGGGACGGATGATTGTGGAAGACCAAATCCCTGAAAATGAAAGATTGGTTTATGATGTCGAAGTTCCAATTTCCAACGACACAGAGACAAGTGAAGCCATTGAATTTGGTGGGACTCTTGACCTTGGCAAGGCCAAAGCTAATAAAGCCAGAAAATCGAGCATAGATAGCTTTGATTTAGTAGATTTTAGTGATCTCGAGGGAAAGAGTGCTGCTACAGGAAACTCTAGAGTTTCTGGGGTTTTCGGTGCAGCCCTTGCAGCTGGAAACGCACTTTCTGGTATAACCAAAGGAGGAAGTGCGAAAGAAAGAGACGAAACAGATGATTCTGCATTAGACTTTCCAACCATCACAGGGGACGCTGATGCAGAGGACAAAAATAGAAAGGTTATTCGATCACTTTTTGTGGGCGACCAAATCCTAGCACTCTGGAATGTTTCGCAAATCAATGGTCTTGCGCCTGTAGAATCGCTTATGATTCTTGGAACCCTCCACCTTTATCTCATTGAGAACTATTTTCATTCTTCAACTGGAAACGTTATAGATGTGCGTGATGCTCCGGCATCTTCCCGAGACCCTATTCTCCAGCTTGTCAACAGCCAGTCTAAGCTATCACCTGCTCGCCACCGCACTAAAACCTGGGGGTTGGACCGTTTACGTAGTATCTCCAAAAGACACTTTTTATTGCGGAATATAGCGTTGGAGATGTTCTTCAGCGATGGTGCTAGTGTACTTTTGACTTGCGCTTCTACTAAAGCCCGTGATGCTATCTTCAATCGACTCGCTTCCTTCGCAACAGTTCGTGGCTGGGACCACGACTCAGTTGCTTCAGACTCGCTATCGGGGCGTATTGCGTCTGCATTTGCTGGTTCCGCAATGGATTCGGCAACGCGCAAGTGGCGTAATGGAGAAATATCAAACTTTTATTACTTGATGCTCCTTAACACTCTGGCAGGACGTACATTCAATGATTTAACACAGTATCCTGTTTTCCCATGGGTCATTGCAGATTATGAGAGTTCAGATCTTGATTTCCTGAATCCTAAGACCTTCCGTGATTTACTGAAGCCTATGGGAGCTCAGACAGAACCTCGTTCCAGCCAATTCCGTGAGAGATACGAGGCATTACAGAGTTTAGAGGATCCACAAGCTCCACCATTTCATTACGGTACCCATTATTCACTGGCCATGATCGTCACCTCATTCCTCATCCGACTCAAACCACACGTTCAGTCTTACTTGTTACTCCAAGGAGGAAAATTTGACCATGCCGATAGATTATTTAACTCTGTTCATCGTGCTTGGAAGTCTGCTTCTGCAGATAACACAACTGACGTCCGTGAGTTAACACCAGAATTCTTCTGCTTACCTGACTTCCTTTTAAACTCAAATCATTTTGCTTTTGGTAAAACACAGCTGGGCGAATTGGCAAATGATGTAGTATTGCCACCATGGGCGCATGGCGATCCTAAAGTGTTTGTTGCCAAAAACAGAGAAGCATTGGAATCGCCATATGTCTCAGCTAATTTGCATCATTGGATTGATTTGGTGTTTGGATACAGACAACTGGGACAAGAAGCTGTGAAATCTCTCAACGTGTTTCACCATTTGTCGTACAATGGAGCAATCAACTTGGATAGTATAAGTGATGACATGGAGAAGCGCGCAGTGATTGGAGCAATTAATAACTTTGGCCAGACCCCATTTCGCTTGTTTCTGAGAGCACACCCCCTCAAAGAAGTATTGAACTTGCCAAACTATTACCTCACTGCTCCTCAGACTAGCTCTTCAATTGAACCTCTTAGAGTTTTTGAATCAAAATTAAAAATGCCAATTGAAAAGCTTGAACTCCGTGGGTCAAAGTGGGTTGGTAGACCAAAGTGTACGACATCAGAAGATGAAATGCTTATTCGAAAGTCAGGTCGGATGGGTTCTGAATCAAGGTCACTAGTTGTGAATCAAACTACGTTTCTTAACATCCATTCGTGCAATATCACTTCTGTGATGCCAATTGGACACAAGATGTTCTTAACAGGCGGTGCCGATGGAGTGATAAATGTTTGGAAGTATACTGAAACTCCTAAGCCACTATTACAATTCCAGAGTGTACTCAGAGGTCATTTCGATGAAATAAGAAGCATGCGCTATAGTAGCAGTTTCAAAGTGAGTGTTAGTGTTGATAAGAATGGAGTGATCTTATGGGACTTGTCAAGGTTTAAGTTTATGAGAAAAATCGACTTTGAGAAAGAAAACAACTCCAAGCCGTTGCTCATAGACATATCTAATAGTACTGGAAGTGTTGGAATAGTTGACTCGAACAAGCTTTCTTTGTATTCATTGAATGGTGAGCGCATTATGAGCAAAAAGCTCTCTAGAACTCCAACGAGTATGTCCTTCGGGAACTTGGAAGCTCACACATATTGGAGCAAAGAAATCATTGGACTTACGTTTGGAGGAACGGTTGAGATATACGAATTGGCATACTCGGATGAATGGCGGTTAGTTTTGCTAACAAAGGTGGAGACAAAGTTGAATATTACTGCGTTGCAGGTGATCAACTGTTGCGAGCTTGACTCAGAGGATAAGTTGATTAGAGGAGTTATAAGAGTTGTTGTTGGTGATTCCAAAGGTGGTGTTTATTCGATTCAATAGACTAATATATAGTATGAGGAAGACTTGATGTAGAAGATGAGTTTAAAGTTGTTGCTTAGTTGTAAACAACTGTGGGTTGTAAATGACCTATTGATGTGAATATTAACAATGTTGCAAATATGGTTTATGCAGGTAGGTAGTTTTGTGTTTCAGATTTACGAAACGTGCTTAAAATAGAGATCCATAATTCTCAATTATAGTCGAGGATATTTTAACCAGATTCTCGCCTGCTTATATCTCTGTTTCAGCAGATTTCATGTCTACTATTTAACAATAGAAGCAAGATACGGTAATAAGTGCTGCCTCTTTCTTGAAGCTTAATCTCTCGCCTTTTGCCCTTAATTACTCTTTTAAATTTGTGAGCTTTGTAAATGCGTGCCTCGTAAATTAGGAAGATAAGGTTCACAAGAAAATAACACGAGAAGGCTGACCTGTTTACGAACTATGTAGAATAAAATTGGCGACAGATCATTCGAAATAGCGTAAACATGTTCAAGAAGAAGAAGGGTCCTGACGCATTCATCAGTCTTCTAGGGAGAGGCACTGAAGCTGAATACTACAGTCTTAGATACCCTTACGAGCTCGAGGAGAACTTACATACTACAACTCGTGGGGTTTTTAGGGTGGGCAGGGCGGAGATTCCTACAAGCCTGGAAACCATTGCACATTTGAAGCTATTGAAGGCGTTCCTGGTTTTGAAGAGAAAGGTATGCTGCTCAACAGACGAAGGAGAAAACGCAAAGAAGTGGCAGGTTTATGTAACCAATGCTGTTCGAAGGTTTATTGTAATGGTGAGTTGTTTAAAAGCTGCTATTATAACAGAACCTAGACCTCCCAGAACAGAAAGTGAGACCTTCCAAGCATTTTCAGTGAAGAATAAGCAAACTACACTACCATTTCAAAGCTTTTTGCCACCATTGGATGTAGTGATGGTTTGGCATGCGTTCTTATTAAATCCCCACTCATTCTACGACACTTTCATGCGCTTTGACTTTTTGGAGTTCGCCAACTTCCCATTACCCTTATATGCTATCCAATTAGCTATTGATAATTACAGTTTTGAGTATTTACCTAGTCAGCCGTACCAAGAAGGGTATTTCAACTTTATGAGGTTTTTCATTGATGGTAATGTGAGTGAACAAGTAGGCGACTTGAGAATATTTGACAATTCAATTGGGTTTTCTATGTACCTGTATAAACTCGAGATTAATTGTCCTCATTGTGGGCTGATTATAGCACGAAGTGTTCCATACGTTACAATGGACCAGAAAGGGTTCGCGGACAGTGAATTTTCAAGGAGCATTGACAACAGGTGCTGTGATTGTAATTTCCTGCCGGTTCTAAACCATCAAGTTCTTCGCAAGCAACAATTGTATGCAGATTTATTCAGTCTCAAGGTTCTACCAGGAGTTTACAAACTAGCGTCAGAAGTGCTCCAGAAGAGAAAGTACCAAAGCTGTGAGTACATCAGTGAAAAGTTAGTTGAAAAGTTCAAGTATTATGCTATGGACAAGTTTGCATCACAACTGATTGACCAGTTAATTGATAAGCACCCAATAACAAGGAATGATGCACGATACAAAGATACAATATGGGCTAAAGCAATATTCTCTCAATACAACCATATGAATTTAATCCATGCAACCGTCCATAAAGAAGGAATGGAAATTCTAGAGATTTCCAAAGATTTAGTGGGAAGTGTTATGCGGCAAGAAAGATTTACAGAACGGTTAAACACTTTGAACTGGATTTATTCACCATTGATCAAGGAGTCTATTTATGAGGCCAGATGTCGGTACATAAAGTTCTTTAAGATGTTGAGTAGTGTAGGTGCTGTCCCAACTTTAGATGTTGATTTAGTATGGCATACTCACATGTTATCCATGTACTATTATTTCATCCATTGCTTACATGAGGGTACCGCTGTCTTTGACCACGATGATGAGGTTGAGGCAGTCTCGTTGAACAGGTCATTTGAGAGAACTTGTACGATATATAAAGAGATGTATAACCTCGATTATCTGATATGTATCTGCGATTTCTGTGTCGCCGTTCGAACCAGTATGAAATCAAAAGTGTCCAAGCTATTCAATCTGAAAGGACTTGACTCAGATCCACCCAAGGATTTGGTATCTCATCGTGAGATTTCGCATCTTAGTGCTCATACTTCAATAGCAGTCTTGAATACTGAGGGTGCTACCTGGCATCAACATACTCGAATTTTGCTATATTACGCTTTCATGTTTGCAGTTCCACCTTCAAACATTGGCGCTGAAGAGATTAGGTCGCAGATTCGAAAACTTGAGGAGACTAAGGAAGATAAAAATTCTATCCTTTGTATGGGAATTCCTACTAGTAGAATCAAGAGTGAACTTTATGGAAATAGGTACGGTCCTTCCAACAAAATGTTTAATGATGGGGGTTGGTGAACACAAAAGATAGCCGTTGGTTATCTAAATTAATCTTTCAAGTGAAACAAACAAAGTACATTGTATAGTGAGAATGAATAAGAGATCTATTAATTATGAATTAGCAATTTCCAGCTTTAGATTTTAAGACACTAGTTTTTCTATATCCACATTTTAGTTTTATTCTATGACTCGAAGATGTTCATACTCGACAGTTAGTTTTAATAATTTGAGCATGGGAATAGATCATATGTATATTTTATAAATTGAAGACAATCTGGGGAATTAAAAATGATCCTTCACTAATAAATTCTCATCACCTGTGGACCTCACCTCGAACTATAATAGTCATAATAATTAAAAATATCTATTTATCTTAACTCCATGATCTTTACAAATAGTACACTTGCTACTCCACTTTATAAATCGCTTCGAAACTTATATGGAAATCCATCGCCTATATACACTAAAAGCGTCTACAAAAATAGGGACTGAGTTGCCTTATACATTTTTTTTCCATCAATCTACCCGCAAGGCGACCTTTTTGCGGAACGGCTATAGATGTGCAAGGAAATACCTTTAGTCTTCTTGAGCTATTAGTAGCACACGAGCACTGTCAACTAAGTTGGAGTAACGTATCTATATAATCTCTTAGCGACTTGTATACTACACGACAATTCGATTACTAATTCAAGCTTCTACTGATACAATTTTGAGCGACTATCTCACGTATACTCTGATAAAAATGGTTTAGTGCCCCGCACTCTATGACTCGTTATATATATATATATGTATATATAATTGCCTTATGGTTTTCAAGTATCTATAGGAACTTATTCAATACTGTTTGACAATGAATGGTACAGAATTAGAGACCGTGAGAACTACGCCTGCGATTCTGAACTTCACAAGTATACTGAGTCTGAATGAAGATGTTAGAGATTTTCATTCTACCAACTCTTTAGAGAGTACAGAGAGCAGAGACAGTAACTCTAGTGTAGACAGTGAGAGACAGCAATCTGATGAAAAGCATTACCCTGATGGAGGATGGAAGGCATATAGTGTTGTTTTTGGATCATTCATTGGACTTGTTGCTAACTTTGGTTCCGTTAATCTGATTGGTGCTATTCAAACTTATGTAGCCACACATCAGTTGAAAGACACTGATGCGTCAACAGTATCGTGGATCTTCTCCATTTGGGTTTTCCTTACTTTCGCTATTGGTATTGTTGCTGGACCTATATTTGATCGCCGAGGATCACTTTATTTGTTAATTGCAGGTACTTTGTTAATGACCATTGGCTTCATGGGTGTGAGCGAGAGTACAAAAATTTGGCAGTTTATTTTGTCTCTTTCTATTTGTGTTGGAGTGGGGAACGCTTTGTGTATTACTCCTTTGCTTGGAGTTATCAGCCATTGGTTTTTGAAGCGGAGAGGTGCAGCCACTGGCCTTGCAACAATTGGTGGATCTGTTGGAGGTATAATCATTCCATTGCTTCTTAGATCTTTGTATGAGGAAGTTGGATATCCATGGGCCCTTAGAGTATTGGGGTTCTTAGTTCTTGGTTGTATGATCCTTTCTATTGTCTTTTCAAAAGATAGACTTGGTGTAATCAACCCAGTTATTGATAAAAAGCCAGAGCCTATTGTGTGGAGTGATTTCCCAAAAGCATTCAAGGATCTCAAATATACTTTTTTAACTGCTGGGATCTTTATGAACGAACTCAGTTTAGTTTCCATTTCAACTTACTTTCCAACTTATGCGATTGCAAATGGAATGAAAGAATCCGATTCGTATGTTCTTTTGACTATCTTCAACTCAGCAGGTATTTTGGGAAGACTTGTTCCTGGCTATTTATCTGACATTTTAGGTCATTTCAATGTCATGGTTATAATGATGGCTGGAATCTCGCTTTCTGTTTTTGCAATTTGGCTTCCATTTGGACACTCTCACACTGCTCTTTATGTGTTTGCATCTGTTTGTGGGTTCTTCAGTGCTCTGGTGTTCAGTTTGACTCCCGTATGTCTTAGTAACATCACTCCTACGAAGAACTTTGGACAACGTTTCGGTCTTTGTTACTTTGTAGTTAGTATTGGAAACTTGTTTGGTTTACCAGTTGGTGCTGCTATAATTGGTGACGGAAGCAAGCATAACTATTCTTTGTTTGCAATGTTGTGTGGGATACTTGCATTAGCAGGAACCTTGTGCTGGACTGCTCTGAGGTGCTTCATTGTTGGATTGAAGATTAACGTGAAAATTTGAAATTAATGGCTCATAAGTTATTTAGGTTATAGATTAATAATATACTGGTAGACTGGGTTGGCTCTTTGTTGCAACAATTACAAAGAGTGAAGGTTTGGATTTTCGAAACCTGTTTTGCACCCAATTTTAAAACCATACTAAATGAAGCTATGATGAATATTCAGCTTCTTTGCTTTTGTCTTACAAGTCAAAAGTGCTTAAAGTAATCAGACCTATTTGGCTTCCCATTTTGCGATCTTATGTTTTTAACTAACTTATCATAATTGATATTATTCCAGAATATTTAAGTAGATTGAGACGTATAATACGTTCACCAAATTAACAGCCACTTCTCAACACCTTTACATTGGTCGTACACTTGAAACTTCCTAATTATATTACCAGTTGTGTTGAATTAAATCTTAAACTACTCTAATGTTACTAAACTCATTACATATGTGAACACCTTTGGAAGTCAGTGTCTACTTTCTCTTTCTAACCTTTTGTTCTTTTCTCTCTTTTACTGGTTGGATCTTTTCCTGTTCTTGCAGCCCCTCTCTACTGGCCTTTTTGCTTTGTCTTTCTCTTTCCTCTTCTTCAACTTGTTTATCTATTTCCTCTTGATAGCTTCCATCACGTAACTGTGCTGCAAGTTCAGGGTTCACAAACGAAAGTGCATAAGGTGCAATCATGATTCCAATGGCTATCATGAATAAGAAGGTGTACAAACTGTTCTTGAAGATAAATCCTAACGGACTGTTCATTACCATATCTCCAATCGAGCCTTGAGTCACAACATAAAACAGTTTCACGCTGGCAAAAGGTACGACCAATTCCTCTACCGTGTTGTTTCCTACACTAACCACACCGTCATCAGCAATCTCCACATCGTATTGGTTCTGTCCAAGGTCAAAGTCATACGATTCAATAAGAAACTTATAATTACCAGGAGCCAAATCACTACTTGCAAACGTATAATCCTGTTTCAAGAGAATCCTTTCACGAATACTGTTTCCATGAACACTAATGTCGAATCTCAGCTGATACGATTGCCCATTAATAACTGGATGTTTAGGATCATACAATTCACCAATGGCACTAGGAACTCCACTGACTCTTCCCAGAAGAGATACAGCACTTGCAAGACTAACCAAATAAAGATATAACAACATAATGCTACTCTCTTCTATGTTAGGGATCCAAAAGAAGCACTTATCACTTTATGTGCGGAAAATACACGTGACTAACAGAAGTCTTACCCGGATATAGACGAAGGTATATAAAGCGAAGTTCAACGACAAAAACTTTTCACTCACTATTGTACGAGTATGCGTATTATTGTAGGGTGGCAGTTCAGATTACTTCGGTATGACATTCTACGGCTGCCACTCTCTACAACGCATACTAGAGTATACTAGTTGTTTAGGCAGTTAGTCACGGATTTAAAGGGCATCGCCAGGGAGCCTGCTTTTGAAACTTTGTTGGGGTTAGTTCTCTGGCGGGTGAATGGGCAGGTTCGATGCTGGATATGCATTCTAGCGTTCAAACAGTTTCTAAAAGAGATAACGATTGTTATTCTTTAAGTGAAGAATGGGTTTAGTTTCTCGATCAGATGAGAAAAATGTAGCATTCTCTTAAAAGTAGTGTCCCACAGAAGACAGCAAGTTCTTGTCGTGTTTACCAATAGACTATTCGATATTGGAACCCAGAATCGGTGAACAATTCGCAACTAGCTGAGTTATCATTGAAAGTTGTGAATAATGAGCGTTGGATAAATGGTTTCTTATTCATAAATCATTTTCAACAGTCTCATTGATAGCTGAATGCATTATTGTGCATTTATATGCATAGTGTTGCTCAGAATCGTTGTACGACCACTGCATTACAATTTCTCTCTATCTTCTTTTTGTAACTTCAAGCCGTATATAGTTTAAGGCTGGACCTCGCATTGAAAACTCAACCCATTCTTGATAACTTCTGGCTTTTAGAGAGACTAGAACTATGTGACAGCTTGGACCAAATAAAAATTTAAGGCCACAGAAGATAAAGGTAGATAAGATATGAAGTGGAGAAATATTAGCGAAGAAATAGCCTAATGAAGAAATACAGAGTGAAGAAATACAGTGAAGATGTACAGTGTGAAGAAATACAGAGTGAAAAGATACGCTAGTGCGGTAGTAACGAAATAATGAAGTGGTCAAATGAAGTGGTAGAGTAGAGAGTAATAAATATTGGACAATCTCCTATTCAATGATGATGAAATTAATACTTATGAATTGTTCATGAAACATGTAGGTTGGATGCCCTACCCCACATTAAACAAAGTGCTAAAACTCTAAACTCAAACTCTGATCATTTAACCAGCACAAACCCAACCACAGCAAATCAACAAGCTGCTGATGAATCTGACTAATCTAAGTTTGTGATAAGAACCTATTTAGATTAACAATAGGTTGAAGTTAAATTGACAGGTATTTGACACTCAATAAAAGTATTGGCATTAAATTGCCACAACCACAGACAAACTCTCAACGCCATATTGTAAGATCACATATGCTAAACAACCTTTGTATAGTAGACAATGAACATCATCATTATTAAATGGCTACCTGCTGAGTTTTCCATTCTACTAGCTTGGATCAACCTTTGTTGAAACCTCGTCGTACATTCCTAACCACAAAAAAAGTACAATTGGTCTAGGTCTAGAATGTACACGATGCGCCCTACCTTTCATTAAGGCCACACCTCCCCACAAATTAAGGTTAATACCATGTTTCTAACATAATTAAATTAGCCCATGTGCTACATTTTAATTAAATGATGACATTCCACACACAAACTAATGTAAGGCGTCACTTATTACACAAGTCATGCAAATTATTGCCTATACATGCTCGTAATTCATCGTACATGTGGTCGAGATACGACAAACGGCTGCCGCTCTTTCCAATTTTCTCTTGGATCACGTCAAGTTGTTATTCTGTGGATCCTACATTAAGTATCTAATAAATTAATTTGTACATTCTATTTCAATCCTATCCTATATCCCATTACGCTGCCCATGCAGCAATGACGTTATTGTACTTTTCAGCCAAATCGCTTTCGTAGTTTACCAAGCGGTGTACCTTCATGCGGTTGTGTGGTCCGTGCCTTCTTTCGAACAACAGGCTTGGTACAAACCTTCTGTGGAACCGTTCATGTATGTAGGCACAGTAGTATTGTTGGTCCTCGGTACCGCAGAACTGTATCAGCAGCTGTACAAAGTCTTTGAAAGGACGTAACGATGGAATAATCAGCCCTTCAATGTTCAAGAGCAGTTTGTTGCATGTCAGTGTAGTGGCGTTGACGTTATGGTACGAAAACAAATCGCCATTGATCCAGAGCAACTCAGGGTTGGTCTTGTCGTCTGTAAAGTAGGATTGGTGTTGGGCGCACACCGAGTTGACTCGGTACTCTTTGGTGATGGTGCCCAGAATACCAGGGTACAATCTGTTGATTGCATAGTCGTTACCGGCGAGCAAGTGCAGAAGCCACAAGATATCGCGTGGGTTCGTGAACTTGTTCTCCCAGAGTTGTAATGTGAGCCCCACAAGGAGTGAGCCGTAGTTGACTTGTTTGTTCATTACAAAGAGTCCGTCATTGATGTTGAATGATCTATGACGGAAAATGCGGTTATTAGGGTTATCGTGCGAATCATCTGGACTAAAGTGACCTCTGTGGTGTCCAAACCCTTCAAAGAAAGGACCATGTCCTTCTACATTAGGTTTCTCTTCATTGTATCTCGAGTGGTCGTTGAACTCATCATTGTTAGAGTGTCTCTCGTTTTCCTTAGCCCAGTGATTCAAGTGATGCTGTTCGCGTGTGTGGATATTAAAGTACTTGGATTCCAAGGTCAGTGGAAGCAACGACTCGTAAAAGTGTTTGCTATCATACAGCAACTTTTGGTTCAACACCTTGATGTCTTTGAAAAAGTATGACCCACTGTTCTTGTACTTTGTCACTTCAAAGAGCGATTCTGGTTTCACAAAAGGAACTGTTTGTGGGTTCATGTATACCATTTGTTCAAAAGTGTTGAACAACAGTGCGTACCACATAATCCCTATGCGTGAGCCGTTTTCGCTGATGGTTTGTGAAACATCGACAAACCAAACTTCCTGTTTGGTCTCCTCAGCCACTTTTGCCAACAACTCCTTGGACTCATCCAGTAATGTGCGGAACACTATCTGAAGTGGTAACTCATTTTCCAAGTGCTTCAACACTCTCAATAATTTAGTGACACCATCAACCTCTACGTGCTCCTTTTGTTCGTTAGGGATGCCCACTACAATGCCGCGTCCCTCGAGCGCCGCGTGGGTTTCACGCAAAGTTCTCACTGGAATATCTTTTTTCTCCCCACTCGATTTTATTATCGAAGGACCCGCCCCATGGTTCACAAATGGAACTAACTTTTTCTCCCACTCTAAGGCCTGCAATGTCTTTTCTTTAGGCAGCATTGTCTGCAGTGTTTGCACATCATCTCCCATAAAACACTTATTGTAGATACGTAAGTTCACCAACGCAGTCTTGATGTGGTCGCTAGTGTGCGACTGGTTGACGCGCCATGATGGATCTAAGCTGTTCAACACTTCAAAATGGTTGGCACAAACATCACCTGTTATATCGTGATGATACTGAGTCTGGAGTTTCGAATACAAATCGAATTCATTCTTCGAGAAATACGCAACAGAGAACGCAATCAAGAGAATAGTCGATATCAGACCAACGACAACCCTTAGGAATCTATGTCTGGGTCCAAACTTTTCAGTCATCGGTATTTATTAATGATATTCGAAATTCACTGGTTAATGACAAAATTATAGCGAACAGTGATAATTTTATAAGTAATCAAAGAACGTGGTTAGCGAAACAGAAAATTAGGCAGATCCGATTATAGCGAGGGCGGGCAATTTTATAGAGTAGTATTGTGGTGGCACATGGGCTGAAAAAAAAAACCTAAAATTAAACTGTAAAGGACAAAATACATGGCTTGAACAGATGAGCCTCTCCCCACTCAAAAGCCTCGAAATGAATAGAATAACATAACCCGATTCAATAGATGCTACATAGCAGGCTGTGTGGACCCCCCCTTTTTTAGTTTTCGGGCACGCGAGAGTTAGGGTTTGCTTTTGTTACTAAAGTATGATTGGAGGCTGCCGTAAATCGCCATGTTTACGAGGGAATAACAAGTACTACGGGTGCAAGTTCCTGTACAGGAAGTCAGTAGCGTACACATTTGTAGAGTGAATGTAAACATGGCGAAACGAATATTAAAATGGAGCGGTTTGGTTACTGATAGAAATTGTTTATCTGGTGGGGGCTTAGGGGGCTTTAATGTTGTCTGTGCTTATAATATAAGGAGGTGTATTGATTGCATTATGAATTTGTTTGAGAGCGGAGGTTAACTTGGGGAAGTCTGAGAGGAACTAAAGCAGGGGAGTCAAAGAGAAACCGTTTCGCAGAAGAGCCGATCATTTGAGGAGAAAGATTTTGATTGGTGAGTTAAACTTTTAAGAAAGAAGAGGCTTGCGTGCAAGGAGAAATGTAGTTTCAATCCGGTTTAGTATCACGGGTTTGGTTTTGCTAAGGATTTATGGCTGAGCTATTCCGTGAAAGTCTGTAAGTGGGCTGAGAGTAATGGTGCCGCAAGCGAGAGTACATAGTAAAGCAATAGAAGTAGGAGGCGGCTGAGTTGTCGGAACATTTATGCACTTCAAAAGATGGAACTTGTTTTTGATATCGTGAGGGTTTTACCCATTGAGGAGATTTAAAATGCAAAGAGGCTTAAAAGGCACAGCCTTTTGTACTGTCAGAAAAAGTTAGAAAACGAAATAACCGGGGAGTAGAACGAACGTAGCAATGTAGAGAAGCATTACAATAAGGGGGATTGAGGTGAGTACTACCGACTGAACAGATGTAATGTATATATGAAGAGAGCTGAAACGACAAACATGGAGAAGGAGAATTTGATGCCTCTTAGCTGTAATAAATAAAAGAAATATAAGATGTTGGAAGGACGAGAGGAGGCAAAGTATAACACAACAGAATAAGTGGAGAAGTTTAGTGAAACGAAAGTAGTACTGATAGAGATGAAAAGAGTAGACGAAATTGAAATCGGATGAATTTAAATGAAAGGGCTGAGTTTGAGCGAATTAAATGAAGTGAAGGGAACAATGCCATAAAAGGCTGTATCATTAAAAATGAAAAAGCAGGTTATAGTTCAATTACACTCCAAAACCCTATAGAGTGTATTATCAATAGGTATGTATAAGTAGGACCCTTGAAGTTTGGCACCTTTGAAATATGCTGTTAATCCAACATGGCTTGGTTATGCTTTTTCTTGGGATTTTGAGAAATGTGCGATCGAAGTGGAGATATGATTCTTTACGGACATAGTTGTCTAGTTCAGGGAAATGAGATTACTGAAGGATGGGATGAGTTTTCTGCAGTACGGTCATCCAAAGGTTGGCGAATATTGTGATACTGATTGGACTATAGGTCATTATGGAGTATTTATAGGGGGATGGCCTAAGAGAGAAGCCATGAAAGAAGCATAGCAGAAGCAAGGCAGAATCATTAATGAGGTGGAAGAAGCTATGGAATATAATGTACGTGAATCTAAGCTGACTACGAGATCAATATCTTTAATTAATGGCATGGTCACACATGTGATCACTCATGATTTTCCTTTCATAAAATCTCTTCACACTAATCAAACAAGGTGCATTGCATTGCACCCTGTGGCAATAACGAATTATCAATCTCAAGCTACAACTCTTCACATCCAATTTAATGCTCAACACTCATCACCCTCACCTCCTTTCATCCAAATTCCCGCCCCATGAAGACCAGGTCCCTTCCATGCAAGGTGTGCATAAAATTTCGCAGCCACTACAAAGTCAGAGCAAAACTAGGTAGTATAAAGATGTTTTTCAACACTTCAATACCCCCTCCCCCCCTTCATCATTCTTCATCCAAATTTCACCTTCGTTGCAATCAATAGAACCCCTTTATCAATCTCATGGTCTTATCTGGAACCAATTGAAGATTCCATTCCTTGTCATTTCATCCAACATTCCTTTGTTTTTCTTCGACAAGCATATTCATACATAATTAGAGATCGTGTCTGTTGAGTTAGCGTCAAGTTTTGATTGTATTTAGCCAAGTATACTTATACTTATAGCCGCTTAAAGGCTAAGTATAACGTTTTCAAAGTGGGGTACTTAATAACCATGAGGGTCCTTACCTCTTTCACTTTGTGGACTCCAATGGAATTGCGGCTCGGTACCGAAAAAATTGACTTGTCCTCTGTCACATCATATCTGCTTCTTGTACTACTCGAATGGCTTGAGCCTCATTTTATTTATAAACGGCATGTATCCGAGCAGGTTAAGAGACAGGTTACAACGAAAGTTGAATATAAATCGCTCAACACGCCTCAAAACGCTTTTGGGTACTTTCCACGTTTAACCCGATTAACATACAAGGGTGAGCTTATGGGTGCAAAAAAAAAAAATAAGCAGTGATGAATGAACCGAGGAATTCTGATTAGCATTCAACGATAAAGGAATAGATGGCAGGTGAAGCAGATAAACAGGAAGTACAGCAGGTAAACAGGAGAGTTTTTCTAAAACAAAACTAGTTAAACAAGAGGTGAAGCAGGTCGAGGAGTCAAGCAAAAAGCACAGAGGTTATATATTCCAGGGGAAAATTGAGAATAAGAGGAACCAACGAAAACTAAGGAAAAAGAGTAACAAGAAACGAGGACAGGCAAAAGGTAAATGCAACTTCACATAGCAGAGATTTTGTCAAGAGATGATTGGCAGGGTGAAGGTACACGATTAAGATTAGTTGGACGATTTAGGATGTTTGCTTTTAACACCTCCTGTGGATTAGGGAATAGGCTTTGATGAGCCCTGAGAACTTCATCCACGTGAGCCCTGTTTTTTTGTTCTAGACCAAGTTTGGCGTGCATTTGGCGTCATAATAAACTTTAGCTAAAAGTGAAACATGTATTGTTAGAGATTCACTCGCGTTGAGAAAGGTGAGACGTCCCAGCACTCGACGGAGAAGTTAATTTTCGGTTGGGAGATAGTTTGGGGAGAAGATGAAAGATACATTGTTTGGTGACATCATTGGGCATCATTGGGACCTTATTGGATATCAACGGAGTCTTTTAAGATTTAGATTATACGTAAGGTTTATGGATCTCTGCACAAGTGGAGTGATAATTGAGTAAGATGGATAAGTGGTGAGACGTGAATCGTAGACGTGGTGAGACGTGATGAGGTGCAAGTTTACTCATTCGAATATACTTTAAAGATTAACCTGGTTCTGGATGCAATAGTATACAGAAGTTGCTAGTTGAGGTTTACGCATTGATTAAAGTTATTTTTGATGAGTTGCGTTCTTCTTTTAGCGTTCAACAAAAAAGTGGAGGTGGAGAAGTGTGGAAAGAAGAATTATAAAGGATAGGGAATGGTGCCGGAAGTTAATATGTAATTGAATTACATGATGGCAAAGACTTGCGAATGGGTTTATAATAGATGATATTTTGTCATGAATCGTTGTGATTGTACTTAAAAATGAATTCAACGCAACCTCATTACCCAATTATTTTTAGGTTCAAGTTTGGTTTATGAGGTAGATGCAACTATTTATAACGAGTTATTTTAACCAGTTGAGGTTGTCTCTAAATCCAGTCGTACTCAATATCCGTACTTTGAGACTTGTTTCTACCCCTTTCACAATCTCATTTTATGAACTAGTTATACTGCAATTTCAAGATGACAAAGTTTGTCATCATTACTCACTTGAAAATTCTCCTTTCTCGTCATTTGCAAGTACGTAACATATTACTCTCATCTCACAAACAACAACTTATCGTACTCAGCCACATTGACAATCCTAATCTCATCCTACATGTCGATCAATCTCAACTATCCCCTACTGCAACATAGTACCACCACAAACTAACGTGTCACAAACCAAAGAATCACAATCTCTTGCTCTATTCCTTCAACTCATTCTAGTTGAATTATTGTCTGCAGATAAAAATTCATTTGTCCATCTGGACTAAAGTCTATTTGAGGTTTAGTCCATACATATAATCCAACATTTCAATACTCGCATAATTACAGTTGTATATGGATACATGTTTATATATATATATACATAGATATAAAGATAGTTTCTAGCGCAACATAAAAACGAATGGAGATCCCAAAACACTTTTGGTGACGAGTACATTTCGGGAATGAATATACACTTTGTGGCCATGCAATCATCGTTGCGGTGGACTTTGTACATTGCATCTGGTACAAAGGTGAAGGGATTGTGTACATTGTCCTCAAAACGTAAGGAGTACGAGCACACAGGGAAGTTAAGGTACAATTCAACATTCGTGGAGTAGACTGTGCGTAAGTACTGTGATGGTTGAGAGCAGTACGGATTAAGAGATAAAGATCAGTATGGAGGTGATTGTGCGAGTTTGGGGTGGATGTTAAGTGATGTCAGTGTTTGGATTCCAACGGGGATTAAAAAAGAAGCTAAGGTTATGAAATTAGATGAGGGATTAGACGAAGATCAGTAAAAAGTGGGAACCGATGGAAAGAAACAGTTTAGTCTGGAATTAGGTATATAAATATGAAGTTCAAAAGTGAACATAAAAATACTTGAAAATAGAATGGTATCGTCATGACTTCCCACTTGCAGACATCGCCAATTCTTGCCATTTGTTAAACATTCCTTGAATTCCCCTTCTCTATAGTAAGAGTCGTGATATCATGTGAATTAAAAAAAATGATGCGAAGAGACGAAATTCATCAGTACCTTCAATGTAATGCTTGTCATATAATACTTCACATTGACAGCATCATACTTCATTATTGTAAAAGTTTATCAAACAATTGAAACATGCAACTTCAACAACATGTTGTTTATTATGATATGTATTTCAAGATGATCAACAGCAGAAAAGAAGTGTCATATAAACATCCCAAAATATGTGCACTAGAATTAAAAACACATCGACATCATCGGTGTTTCGAGTATTATTAGATCCTGGTATTATTCTCATAATGATCTTCATTAATATGATCTTTATTAATATTATATTAACTCATTTCAATTTCATTTACGATTTTTATACCACTTGCTTGTTATTTGATCGTCAATTAGCTTTTTGTCATTTCCAGTTCCTAAATATTTATACATCCTGTCATCACAAGCATATCTTACAAATCTCATACATTTCTTAACCACCACTTTAATTCTATCCATACCCTCTTTAGGATCCGATTCTTCAATTTTATCCATACCCTTTTACAATCCGAATTTCAATTTTATCCATTCTCTCTTTACGATTCTATATCACCACCTCAATTTCATACCCTCTTTACAATCCGATTCTTCAATTCCATACCTTTACAATCCAAATCTTCAATTCTCATAGTCAATCTACACCCTCGAAAATCATATCTCATTCATTATTTACAGTAATAAGACTATTGTATTAATTAGTATGTTAGTCTAGTACTAGACATTTTAATGAGTCGGAAGTCATGCTTCCAATCTAGTAACCCTGACGCAGTGGTATGTGGATCGTCAGTTACTGCCCAAACCCATCAAATCCGTAATTCTGGTTTGGCAACAGGTTGAACCGCAGGTGGTCCATCATCTGTTGGTTTTCATATACCACGAATTGCGGATTGCTGAAGTCGCCCGAACCAGCAGGCTGGTATCCCAGTGGCACGCTCAGAAGCGGCAGCAACTTGTCGTGCACTGTATTGTTTTGACCCATATTCTCGTTTCCAAATTGGAATTGGAAGAGTGGCGCCGCCGGGGCGCTTTGGGGTACCATCGGTTGGTTCTGTCCATAGTTGTTTATATAGTTTTTGTTTTGTTGTTGTTGCTGTTGTTGTTGCTGCTGCTGTTGCTGTTGGTTTTGTTGTTGTTGTTGTTGTTGTTGTTGTTGGTTTTGTTGTTGCTGTTGTTGAATCTGCAAGTATTGTTGGTACTGTTCTTGTTGCATTTGAATCATTTGTTGATTGTGCAATTGGACTTGTTGTTGTCTCAAAGCCTTTTGACGACAAGCATTACAATTCTTCAGTTTACCGTTTCGACGTGGTGTGTAACGGTATCCAGGATACTTCTTTGCATGGTTCTTCTTCTCATCTTCTGCGAGATTATTCCAATGATCTTTCTCGTCAGGCAGAAGTGCACGCCAACGACGTCCCAATTCTCGCGACACTTCTGGGTTCGTGCGGATTACATTGCCTTCGTCGAGCACCAGTTGATGATACTTTTGACGGAACAAGATAAAGGCGTTTCTAGGACGAGGGATGCGGTTAGCACTGCTTTTACAAATGCATTTTTCTGGGGTGGCCTGTGCAGCCGACACATTGACATTGAGTTGGTTCATGTTATTGAGTTGAGGCATTTGGTTCATTGGGGCCATTGGTGCCATGGATGTAGCTGCGCTGGAACCCATTGACAGGGCGCTACTAGGGCCAGATACAGACCCATTGTGTTGTACTGGAACAACAGTGGTATATGCACTTTGATAAGATCCGCCACTAAACAGTGAAACTGGAGTGGTATTTGCAGTCGAACTCTGAGAAGGCTGCGCTGAAAAAACGTCCGGCGACTGGTGCAACTGCATAATCTGTTGTACTTGTTGATTCTGAACAAGCAGAGCATTCTGGTACAACTTGGCGGCGTTCATGGCAGCCGAAGCTGAATTTGCACCCATCGAGGCCTGGTTACTAGCGTGACCAACCAATTGGGAACCGGAACCAGTGCCTGGAATAGACCCAATGCCCATCTGCATTCCAACTTGATTAACTCCTCCTCCCATCGAAGACCCATCAAAACCTAAACTAGCGGCCCCCATTGATGGTGACCCATGCAGCAGCAGCTGCATCTCCTGAGGTCCCATAGGCATGATCTGCGCCAACAGCGGTAATGTGTTCTTATGGACATCCTCAGGCATGGTGTGTGTGTAGTATACAGCAGCTGACATATCGTTCTATAGCTCCCTCGTTAAAATTTTCAAACCTGGGATTTGGTTTCTTTATATCCCAAAAACCGTCTGGTTATACAATTGTATTTTTACTAAAAAAAAAAAAAAAAAAAAAGCGACCGGGATATGGGTTACACAAAAGCGTCCCAAATAGGCAATCTCCTACAGCTACAAAATATTATGTGAGGAGTTTGTGGTTGAAAATAAAGTAAGATTTTGAGAAATATTATTTTGCAATTCGTCCAGGTTTTGTGGGATGTTTTGCAAAAAGGAAAAGGCAGGGGAAGATGACGGTGACAAGGGGAGAGCGAGGTGGGGGACTAGTAAAAAAAAAGTTGGGGAGGCAGGGGAGAGTAAAGTAGAAAAGAAGGAGAAAGAAAGAGAGATGGTGAAGCCTGGAGCGGTAGGTAATACTAAGAGGAGACTAAATAATGAATAATGATTGTTAAACCGGAAAGAAATTAGAGAGCGAATGAGTGAAGATTAGAGTGAAAAGAGGGATTGAAGAGAGTTCACCCCGTAATCAGGATCCTGCAGCCGTTCCTTATGCTTAGTCCTGTGATTTTCTTATGAACCTAAGGCGGGCCCAATGAGGAAAAGACAGGTTAAGAGTCGAGGCGATGGTACCTACATTCCCCTCGATGATGACGACACAGAGAGGACGACTAGGAAGGTTGGATTGGCTTTGTAATGGAGATTTGGAAAAGAGATCAGAGATCAGTGATCACAGATTTTGGGGACACGAAACAAGAGAGTGTGTAAGAAAGACGGTAGAGAATTAGGAGAGATTACCGTTTGGGTACTAGGTATACAAATAAGGATAAACTTTTGGAAAGAATAAACACACGTAAAAGAGATAACGCACCAGAGAACTCTAATATACACCACAAGCATTACAAATCCGAACGCAACCATCAATACAACCAAATCATGAAGCAAATTACAAACCGATAACAAAGGTAGATGCGATAGACAAAGATGAGAAGTCCCGATTAATCGAAAAAGGAACCAAATTCAACCAAGCAAACACAGAGAGAGAGAGGGTATTGTTTTGGTAAAAAGTTTTGTTACCGAGTTTGGCCAAAACCAATTGACGAAAGATGCGCAATAAGCAAGGATGGTTGGCATAGGATCGCAGACTGTTTCAGAAACGAGCCCCTTAGGACCAGCAAACAGGCGACCCGCGCGCAGCAACGGTGGGATTGTAGTGGAATTGACTAGTCTAACCTTCGCTGACAGGTGCAGCACCTAAAAGTTTGGGGCAGCAAGATGCGGTGCCTATAGACGACCGTTAAGTCTTTGAAAATTTATCCGATAAACACACGAGTCCGAGTACGCGATGTGTGACGAGTCCCTAATGTTTGGATAATGAGCTGGTGTCGGGGTACCTGAGACCCCGATCATGTAGGGGAGAAACACCCAGGTTCCTGGATGTACCTCTAGTAGTTGTATTTTTTACTTGCGAGGAAGCCTCAGGCTGCATAGGATGCAAAAACTTTAATGTTTTTGTGGTGTTCACTTCTCAAACGGTACAGCTTGTTTTACTTGGGATGGTGGTGAGAGAATTGGGTCAATAGGATTTAAATGGAGTTGGTGCTGGAGATAGGATTGTGGACTTTGACTTGAAATTGATGGTGCAGAAAGATGTGCAGAATGGAGAGGAGAAGTAATTAGCGAAGGATGAGTTTAGACTATTTAGAGCTGTACGATACTAATAACTTAATCTGAGTGAGCATTATCAGTTAGTTGATAGGAGTAGTGGGCTCTACCTACAAGGAGAGCTCAAGTATTGTAGAATCAAAAGAGAGACGTTTTTACAGACCAATTCTCTAAAATCATTCAATATCATCAACTAACCTCGGAACAACGCAGGAACAACCCAGTTCATCATCTTATTATGGCCAGACTCACCAGTTTAGTCCTTTCTTTTAATGCAGGGGGTCCCTTTGTACCAAGCACCAATGACAGTGGGTGCCAAAGAAACAAGGAGACTCTTGGAGAAAGGCTGCCTTAGACATTAAAAAAAGGGCTAATAGTTGCATCAACAAGTCTGGCCTGCGCTTCGCTCGCAGAAGCGTCGCAAGAAAGTGCGAGTGTGCCGCGAATACTATGCGAATGCCGCGAAGCAGCTGAAAAATCCTCTGCACTCACACACTACATATCCGGTCTACCTGCTGCCTGAATGGTAATGAATTGCACTTAAGAGCGCTGAATTGCACTTACCAGCATACTCTGTTGCTTTTTCATTTATCCGGCTACCAACCATCGATGTTTCAGCAAGACCAACTTGGTCGATTGAGTCCTTTTCTGGCTCACCAGGCTTGTTCTTTGCAGGTTCAATACAAGTAGGGGAAATCCTTGGGCGCTGGCGGGGGCGGGCTGTAGTACTCTTAATCGCAACTTCATTTCTACTTTGCATCTTACGGGCCCTGACTCTACTACCCTCGCACTCTACTCTGGTCCAACTACAGGCTAATCTCGTACCCTTGGTGCGCCCAAAGGGTGCAATCCCACCCAAATAGAATTTGCACCCTAATACCCAAAACCTACACCCTAATCAGCGGCACGGGTGTCTCTGCACGCAGGGCTAAACCTAATGCACAACACGGGCATCACTTGAACCTCCTCGAACAGGACAAATCAAATGACGATACCAAATAAAACCTTGATATTCGGGACTTTTTGCGGGTTTTTTTTTTAAAGGAAGGGCCAAATGTCCCAGTTCCCCTAGCCACACAAAATAGAAGCGTCTTGTTATGTTAAAAATTCGCTCTCAGTCTCGCTGATCACAAGTCTTACAAATACACGACAATTTCATTGCTGTCATGCTCCAGCCGTATTTTCTGTCTTGAGATTGTTCTTGTATTTTTTGGCGATAGTCGAATATTAGGACAATACGGTGGAGATAAAGGATGAGAGGTATTGTGATTTTCTGTTGGTTCTGTGCAGCGAGGTGGTAAAATAGAAGTGGAGGTTTGGGATTTGCCTGGTTCATGTCAATCTTTTCGTAATGTATCAAGATGGAGTTTATTTTTGTTTTAGTAGATTTCATTCCCAGACCATAAGGTATGTATGGATGGTTTCATGAAATCTCCACTCCACAGATCTATATCGTAGATTAACAATCCTATTGTCTATTGTAGTATTGTTCATATTGTTTGTATGCTCTGTAAGAAGAAAAATACAACTAAACAAGGAGCATTATATTGCCCCCCAGGCACGCTGATGAGATCCAGCATCATCTATTGCAAAATAGGGTTCACCTTTCGTCTAATGGCTACACAATAGGTTTTTGTGCTTGCGTACAAGATAGTTACGCTTTCAGGTCTGAGTTGAGGTACCGAAGGTGTGTCGCTCCAAGACAATAAGCCACATAGCGTACCCCCGGATACCTGAACTTGGCTTGAAATACCCCTTCCATACCCTCAATTCCAAGAGTGCTAACTCCATAAACATATATCACTCACCTCCTCACTATACTCAACACCAATCACATGGGTGCAAAAAAAGAAAATCTATCTCCCCTCTACTACAACACACATTTCAAGCCTACGTCACCCACTTACTAGGAAATAGGCTCACGACACCCAAAATACCCAATCCACACTTTGCTCTTATCTGCAGAGTGGTCTAAATTAACTTTGAGTTACCCAACACAATCTAACAATTTGTGCCAAAGGGGAAAATATAAGCTTGCAAATCTGTAATGGCAGCATTGTAGATCTGCAACCATGTTAATAAATGCTTTTGGCCATTTCTGCTATTGTTACTGTTGATGTGAACCATCTTTCGTACATCAAACGTGCATGAGTCCCCCCAACAACAATAGGCAGGTTGTGTAATTAATTGGTCAACACAAGAGTAAATGTACTTACTTATTGTCGTCACGATCTGCCTGGCTCGCAATGCTTTTTAAAATTTGCACCCATCTATACAATAACAAGTGCACCTACATAACAATATGGATTAATAGTTGGTTGGAAGCACGTTCGTGTACTCAGCCGCAACATATTCCTGTCATCTACCTTAGATTGCTTTGTCCTTTTTTGTACTTGACATAATTGTCTCTGCCGATCGCATTGCATTCCAATCTGGTATAGTACCATCCTGATGGAGAAATCCCAACAATCAACAATAAAATGTCTTTCATTTCTCCATCTCTCTTGTACAAGAGCGAGGAAAACACCAACAAATATTTAAACAACTCAGAGGATTAAGTATTCTCCGACTTCTGAAGGAAAGTTTGGATACAGATTAAAGCTCTTGCCTCGAACTAGACTGTGATTTTTCAGAGAATGTTAGACAAAGGCTTTGAACGTGCATTTTGGAGGAACAAAGTTGAAAATAGAAGAAGTAAACAAGACTGCGAAGGAACGACCTTTTGCCGAGCAGACACAAGCGGAAACTGAGTTGGTGGATTGATAAAGAGATAGTCCAACTTTAGCCGATCAGATCGTGTTCATGTGATGTTATCAATCGAGCTGCCTTTTGCGTAGATAATTAACATTGGAATGTACATCCGGTGCTTAACGAAAAATTTATCGTGCAGAGGAGAGAGGAACAGGGCATGGATCCACAAAGACAATCTGTGTCTGTCTGTGTTAATTCTCCCAGGGGCTTACACGAAGGCATATACATCTACCATGAGCCCTTTATAGTTTATCTCTTTTGACTGTAGAGTCCTTTTTATTCAATTACAAATAGGGTTGTGAGTGAATTTCAAGGTATGGTTTCTTAAGCTTGAATTGTGTGATCATTCCATCCCCTGATTCTCCTCGGTTTCTACTTTATATCATCTTCTTTCTATCTCTTTCTCTCAGTGTTTACTCTTCTTACATTAGAAGATGTTTTATGAAAAAGGTACACTCAACCTTCTCTACTTTATTATATCCTTTGTGATTCCCTTCGTTTTCATATTGTGAAATCCAAAGAGGTATTGTTTAAGGATCCATATTAAAAGGAACCGTGGATACTAATATTTTTCGTATTTGCTCGTAACCTGTTGAAGGATTAATTGCTAACTCCAGAACGTGCATCCCATTACCATGTGGTTGGTTATCTCTGCACCGAATACGGATAACCAACGATCTGAAATTGTCTATGCACAAGCGGTGATTTAAATAAAGTGTACAAAACATTACAATAGAAGATGGGGATCAATATTTCGGAGCAAATGTCAACTTGGAGATTAGAACTATCCGGATTTGAGTTAAAGATATTATCAATTGATCAACTTTGAACCAGGTGACAGAATTGCTTATTGTTTTTGTTAGGAGCAATTTCAACGTTCAATTCGTGGTAGACCATTTACCAGATTAGAACTGTAAACATATAGTCCGGAACAAAATAAAAGTTGACTACTTATTTACTAATGTAAATGTGCTTTTGCATCTGAGCTGTTTAAGGTTTCGTATAAGTCTTCATATTTGTTTTGTTTTTTTAGTTATTTGGCTGCGAATTTGAAGAAAAGAATCAATGGGCATTGCATTGACAGCCGGTAGAGGAGTTGAATAATAAGACTAACTAAATATGTTTCAAGACCTGTAATGGTTATGTGATTAGGAAAAGTGTAATGAAAACAATATAGAAGTGCATAAGAATGAACTATACGGACTAAACTAACAATTTTGAAAGTGCACAGTTTATATATATTCTATAAACTTGCCCAGCATGTCTTTGATTACAAACCTGTTTAATTACTCGTTAGTCTCGTAAATAGTCTTACATTTCAGTCAATTCTCTTCCTGTTAATGATAAAAAACAATGGGTTCTTTAAAACGCTGCTTAGCTTATTCGGAATAAACTCAACCAACCTTTCTTCATACAAAACAAAGTAGAAACCACTTACTATCAAGTTTGCAAGTTACTTCAAATGATCCTAAGCAATTCCTATCTTATTTTAAGTGCAATATTCAATCTGGTATAATTTATGAATTATAATCTAAATTTTTCACTTAGTGGCACAATCATTTTAGGCCATGAATTGACATCCTAATAACAATGAAGTCCCAGTATATACTCTTCTCGTACACTGCACTCACCAATTCCTCGTACCTCGTTTCCTCTCACAATTCATCCCACACCAACATACCTCAAACCTCAAATACATTCTCATTTAAACTTGAACGCGAATGAAATCATAAAAAATCATTATGTACGAAGACGAACCCCAAACAGAGGCTTTCCCGTTTCCAACGTCGATCGACCGAACCGACTTCCGAGACTTCGATACAACCAAGATCGATGAGTTTCTATTCAAGACTCATAGATTCACTCAACTCGACACACTAATCACAGAACTCACACAACTCCTGAAACTGTTGAACCAGACGTTACTAGATTTGGTCAACAATGACTTTGACGACTTCATCCGATTAGGGAAATCCATCAACGATGGATTAGTCCTTATAGAAGAACTTCTGTCTGACCTAGCACAGTTCAAGCTAGAGCTTGCTGGACATCACACCAAATTGAACACATCACACGAATTGGTTGAATCTGCTTTGGAAACTCGTCATGAGTTGCAATACCTCAAGACTTTGGCCAAAATCAACCTAGTGTTGAACGACCAAGTAACCAGCTTCGAATATGCCTTGTTACTAGACGAAACTAACACTAAGAGGAAGCTCGAGACGTTGACTGGTCTCTACTTATCCATCACCAACTTGTATAGACATTTGGTGGGGTGTAAGTATAGCAATTTGTTCACAAATAAGTTTCTTAAGGACAAGGTGTCGTCGTTGAGGCTAGAATTTGAGGGATATTTGGAAGAGGTAAAGGGGAGGTTGGATGCGAAGTCTACGAATGATAGTGATTTGGGGTTGTTGGTAGTTAATGTAAAAAAAGCGATTCACGAATATGAGTATTCAACTCATTCCACCCTCTCTCACTCCTCGAAGTGGAGTTAGAGGTATAAATAATATAGATTAAGGATATTGACCACAATTGATGTACAGTTTTATGTATATGCTGATGAAAAAGAGGATACGGAATTGAATAAAATTAAATACTAAACAAACAAGTACGGAATAGATAATACTACCTTAGATGTTACCCACCCACAATAAACTGATGTAAATTGTTTATGAAAGAATACATTGTCACCCAGCTAGTAGAGAGATAATATGTATACAATACTTATCCAAGAAAGGCCGTCCCTTGAACGCTTACAATGGTAGTCAACCGTTTCCCAAAATTCAATAAAGTTCCTTAATTTTGAATGAGTATAAGGCTTCGACAACTCAATGTCTACAACATGACTGCTATAGTCTCTTGACTAATCATACAAAGACAGAAAATAAATTTGCTCCCAAATATTATATTGTGATTCCCCAGATACAACAGAGTATATTTTACAAGGAGGAGACAGGAGAGTGGAGAGGTAAATGGGAATTGTTTTTGATAGTTGATTGTCACTTATTGTCTGGATTATTGTGATTAATGTCAATGTACATAGATAACTAAGATATTATTAATTGGCCTTGGTGAGGAGTAAGGATACTAAGTTCTTGAGGAGAATTATAATATTATTTGATATTCATATTGATTTTGGATAGATATTGTAAAATCTGATGGATTTGATAAGTACAATTGACTATAATCACCCCCTTCAACTCCTTGACAACCAACCAACCATATTCAACTTGTATGTAAGACAGATTATAAGTCAAATCACATGATCGAAATCAGTCTCAATAATACGAACTTATAGTGTACAGCGTATATTTCAGCACCAACCACAACCTCGCCAAATTTAATCTGAAAAAATTCAAACCAACAAACATAGCAAGATGGTCTTGGGAGATTTATTCACTGGGAGACACGAGTGGGAGAATGTCGATAAGAACCAATTACCCAAGGATATTCCTCATGTGGACGAGGTAGGTGCGACATCCGCTCCTCTTTTGTCTGCTTCATATGTTATCGGAGCCAAGTGTAAACCATTCAATGATGACTTTATGTTATGTAAGGACCAAAACAACGGAGGAACCTTAGAATGTTTGAAGGAGGGAAGAAGAGTGACGAGATGCGCCATTTCTGTATTGCAAGATATAAATAAGTTCTGTTTCGACGAGTTCAAGTTACACTACGAGTGCTTGGAACAGGAAAACCACAGATTAGGGCATTGCAGAAGCTCGGAGAGTGTCTTTAGAAAGTGCATTTTCGACAACTTGAAGGTGGAGAAGAAGATCCCAGGTGTTGAGAAACAAATTCATTTGAACCAAAACCCAATTTACCAGGGTGGTTCTAATGATAAGGCAAAGACTAAGGAGTTTTTGAGTTCAAAACAATAGAAGAACGAGAAAGTTTAACAAGTGTACGAAAATCACATCTTCCGACGATTGCAAGGTAGAGGGTAAAGATATAGGTCCCACCAATGCGAGTGGTAGAATATTTGTATGAATGTAATAGAGGAGAGCATTATGAAAAACGTAGAAGAATAGTGATGTAATTGGAGTATAAAGTAGACAAGGTAGACTAAGTCAATGGCACAATGTGCCAAGTTTATGGATCCTAGAGAGTAATTCAATTGTGCCAACAAAGATGAAGTACTAAAGTCCAAACCATGAAAGGATACAATTGAATTTCCTTTTCAACACTATTAATAATTGATAACCCCAAGGTAAGCGAAGCTACGAAGCTTACTAGTACCGTTAATAATAATACTTCAATCAGCACATATATTGTTCTGCAAGCACTCCAAATATGAAACATCACTTGCGTTTGTACCTCTCTAAACGTCAATCTTGTTAGATGAATTATTATATAGATCAGTTGAGGTTTTGGTCTCAATTACAAAAGTGCTGAAACATCAGATAGTACACAGAAACGTACAGTATAAACCGTACATAATAAACCCTTTACTTGTAATAATGAAGCTTTCATTTTAGTGTATTTGATGTCTCAGAGAGATATGAACTTAAGACGGTAATCTAGTTTTGATTTACAATCAGTTTATTCCAATTGGAAACCTTTTATATCAGTACAATCCTATCCTGCTCCATGTTAAGTTTATACATTCCAAGTTCTCTTTCTCCAACATTGTAAGTTTGTAAGCTTTGGAAATGTTTTATACTCCTACATGCTCAACTATTGTATTGATTTGTATCTGGTTTGAGAAATTAGTACAGGCTGCCTACAATGGTTAATTGTGTGGAGTTATAGAGTTAACATCTCTATATACGTATGGATGTTAAAGTAAATTCTGTATTGAAACATAAATCATTACTCAATAATGAGCACCTTAAGAGTCAACGAAATCAATCTTGTTCATATCGACCACAATGTTGGATTATTGTAGCCATGATTTCACAAGATCCAATGAATTATCTGAAGGACTATGAATTTAGAATGATGAATGTTCACACTTTTATTTTGACTTTTATATAGCCTCTTGCCAGGGTAAACAGTTGACTGTAGATAAATTTAAACTGGTTTTGCAACCACTCTTGTCGTAGTCAATATTTAATAAACTGATGGTCCAATCTTGTTGGCTAGTAGGCTCTAGTAGATTACCTCAAATTCCACTTATATACCGGCAGTGATCAACTAATATCTTCCAATGCAATTCCTAAAATCGTGGCAAGATTTAAGTTGAACGGTATCATTGATTGAAATGTTGCCTTATTGTATTCATTAGTTACTCCTCTTATAATCTACTGAAGAATGATGTGGACTTCATACGCCTTAGCATGTAAGTCTATACTTACTCAAATACTATGAAATATCTTCTCATATATTCCTTGCCAACATATTGACGTTAGTTAGCCTCTTCATCATAATCACTCTAACCAATATCAAATCAAAACCAAATCACTCTTCTGGGGGAAACTACATCCCCAATTACAACCCCTTTAACATTAACCACTATAACTGTAGTACTCACCTTCTATTATAATCATAATAATAAATCACTTAAAATAGCATAATCGAATCAATCCTTTGAACCACTTATCATTCTCTTCTACTACATTCAACAAGTATAAAATATATATCTAATTTCCGTTCTTCCATTCTCTTCTCAATCCCCTTCACATTCTATTAATCCAATTTATTAATCATTCCATTTCTTTACCACACTCCTTCTCTCAAGATCCAATTAGTATCCACTTCAATTACCCTTGGCCTCTATTAATTACGGTTCTCCACTTTACTTTCTCTTTCTAACAATTCTTCTCCTCCTTCTCTTATTTCAGTTATTATCCCCACTCTCTCTCTTTGAACATCTCCTAGCTCATCTTAAGTGATACATTTCTCTGATTCATTCTCCTCTCCCTCACTCACTTTGTATTATTGAAAATCGTAAAATTCAACTCACAACAAAAATTTTCAAATACAACCATGTTCTCCTCATCCACGTCCGGAGGTCTCTTTGGCTCTTCCAATGCCAATGGATCTACCCAGAACAATAATCTTTTCGGTGCCAAGCCCGCACCATCTTCGTTCGGGAATGCACCATCTTCTACAGGCTTCTCATTTGGTGGATCTAACCCTGCTCCTTCTGGTGGGTTGTTTGGAAACAATTCTCAACAATCTCAACAACAACAACCACAGCAACAAAACCAAGGGTCAGGATTGTTTGGTAATCAACCTAGTAATACCAGTAATAACGCATTTGGTGGAAACACTTCTAGTTCTTTTGGAGCTGGAAGTAGTTTTGGTGCAAACAAAGGCTTTGGTGCAAATCAACAGCAGACTTCGAGTGGATTGGGAAACTCTGGTGGATTGTTTGGAAATAACAACAGCAATACCAATACAAATGCTACCAGCACTGGTGGAGGATTGTTTGGAGCAAAACCAGCACTCACCACCAACACTGGTGGGTTATTTGGTAACCCAAACCCTCAATCAAATACCTTAAACACTTCAAATACATCAAACACCGGTGGCTTATTTGGTAACAATACATCCAACACTTCGGGAGGACTCTTTGGAAAACCAGCAGGTCCAACAGCTACTACTGGTCAATCTACAGGTGGATTATTTGGAAATTCACAGAACACACAGAATACACAGAGCACCGGCTCAGGGTTATTTGGATCCACAAATTCAGGATTGTTCAATAATCAACAACAGCAACAGCAGCAGCAACAACCGCAACAGCAGCAACAACAGCAACAACAACCCTTCAACCAAACAAACAACAACAACCAACCGTCTTTTGCATGGTCATCCAACACATCTAAACCTATCCCCAGCAACAGTTTTGCACAACCCCAAGTATCCCAACCCAGCATCAGCACATACACACCAGCAATCAACGACCAACTCGTTAAGATTAAAGAACAATGGGACCCTAACTCGCCGAAGTGTGTCTTAAAAACACACTTGTACAATAAGTTCAGTGAACAGGAAATCAGTGTCTTACTACAACAACAACGACCAGCAAATGAGACACCTGAGGATTGGGATTTGGCTATGGACAAAAGACCTCTGCCACTCCATTACCCCATCAAGGTGACTTCGTTCACCGAAGTAGCACAACGTATCGAAACCCAATTGGACTACGTAGCCAAGTCGCGTGTGTTGCTCAATGACGTAAATGCAAAAGTAGACAGTTTGTCTTCCAAACACGACTTGGACAATACTACACGTATATTGAAGGCTAAAGCTAAGCACACACAATTGTCAAGGAGATTGCTTAGATTGGCAACAGTATTGGCTATTCTCAAATTAAAGGGATATCCACTTTTACCAGAGGAAGAAGAAATCTCGAAGCAATTTGAGCTTTTGAACTCGAAGTTGAATGATCCTAACAACCCAGTAGGAAAGTTGAATGATGTATTTGCAAGATTGGCCATATTGAAGGAAAGAGCAGATGATTTGAATTACCAATTTGACAAATCGATAAGTGGTCTTTTGGAACAACCTGAAGAAAAGAAGGAAGAAAAGGAAAAGCATAAGAATGGACAAAAAGAGGGCACTGAAGAAATTGTAAAGAAGTTATCCAAGGTCTTATTGAAACAACAAATAGGTTTGAATTACTTGAACGAAGTGTTGGAGAAGGATGTACAGATTGTGAAATCGAAAAAGTAATCTGAAGATTGAGGTGGAAAGAAATTGTGGTTTGATAGAAGTATAAATTGCGAAAGTGGTAGGTTCATAGTTATTAGAATTAATGTAATCGTAATGTACAAATAGTATTTATTGATGGCGGACAAATTAAATGAGGTGCAGTGAGATGAGGAGTGAGTAGAAAGGATAAACTGAGTCTTCTGATTCAAACCGCTTGTATATGATATGTGACAATTAGTAATATGGAAATACAGATATTCTCATGTCTTGTGTTATAGATATGTGGAGACTAGTATGTTTGGGCACCTACGTTAAAGCTTAAATCCTTAGCATTGTCTGTAGCATTGTCTGTAGTAGAGACTATATATATCTCCTGTGGCTAACTCATCAGCTTTTCCCGTATCTAGTTCGTTTCAAGTTTCCTAGATTTCAAATGCAAAATTAATAATGGTGGTGTGTACGTGAAATAGTTACATTTTCCCTAACTTCTCTATCCACCTGATAGGGTTTGTAAAGTTGCTTGAGTTTGAAATCCATATGCCTCCAAACTTGTGGAATTTCTGGAAATTAAATCTAACTTTCAGTCTCAACTTATCATTCATCTCTTCATCATCTCCAGTAATCTTAAAAAAAGGATTCTCAGCTGTGGCCGAGTTAATCTTGTATAATTTCTCGTACTTCAAAACGTCGAAGGGAAGTGAATGTTTGAATTGTATTTCTGTTTGTCCCAGTAAGAATTCATTATCATTTTCAATATATGAGTATCGAGGTAATGCTATCAACAGTTTAAGCTTTTTAACTATTGATTGATGTTCAATCAGCAACTGTGCATCTGTTTCAGGTACGATATCTTCTTCCTCTATAAATGCAGACGCAACAAGCGATTTATTCTTGGATGGGTTGTATACCACTTTAAGCTCTGGTTCGTACAAGGCCACTCCGGACTTGTCTGGGCGAATACTAAATGATTCCATATTCCCCAATCGTTTGAAATTCTCATACAAGTATGAAACCTCCTTGGCTGTTGTGGGTACTGGCACAATCCGAATGGTTGCATGGATATGATGTTTAAAGTACTGTGCACATTGTTGATCCAAGTGTCGTATTCTCAGCATTTCGTGTGTATATTTTCGAAAAGACGTTAGCTTTCTGTAACAGGTTAACAGGAGGTCTAATTAATATATAACCAAACCAGATAGTATACAAGAAAGATTGATATTTATAGTCCTCTTTAGTTTTGGAAGCGTTTAAGTTTTTAGAAATCAAATCAAGATCGAACTTTTATAAAATTTCAAGCTTTAAAGTGCCATGAAATGTGATGAAAGAGGGCATTTAATTTGTATGTTAGAGTACAGATATACATTATTCATTCAGAAAAAATGTATACAATATAAATTCAACTTGAAATAGGAATAATTTTGATCAGAAATGTCCAAATAGTCACTACATTACTACCTTCATTATTCAATGATTTGTCTATCAATAGAAGCTTTTTGCAATCTAAATTTCATTAAATGGGAGAAGTTGGAACAAGTAATTGAGTAAACTTTCCAGGAAATTGATCAACTAAAGTCTATACTCTTTCTAGACAAAGATCCAAACGTATGATCCTTACCTTCCATTAAAAATTTTAAGTTCTTGTAAACTCATCATCTCTTCTTCACCTTACAGCCCATTACAGAAGTGCTGATTCAATAAGAGTAATTATCACCAATTTCCACTCAAAGAACTTCCTACCCAAGTATCTCATCATTAATAACTAACAAAATACATCTAAGTACATCTACATACAATTAATACCAACTAGACATCACTAATCTACTCTACCTTATTCTTCTCATCTCTTTCACCTCTTCTCACCTTAAACTAACTTACCGAAAACGTGACTATCTGAATATCATAGATTTGAATCTTAATACTACTTCACTTCCAAAGAACATATTGTATATATACTCCACTGTGTGGAGATCTGAACTATGTCTACTATAGCTAGACTTACAAGCAAACTTAGTGAATGTCTAAATAAACCCATCAACGAGAACTTGGTCCGTACGTTAGCTTCACGTTATGGTGAAAACAATATCTTCACTGATTATTCACAGTATTTGAAGGTACTAGGACTCAAGAATGATGATGACATTAAAGAGATATATGATATGATTAGTGAGAACTTTGATGCTATTTCAAGTCTGTTCAACTTGAAAAGTACAAAAAAGAAGAATACTGTCAAACAGACAGTTTCAATATCGTTTCTGGATGACGAAGAGGAAGCTGTACCAGTATTGGTCAACAAGTCTGCAAAGAAGATATCATTCAAAAAGATCAAGAAAGAAGATGCATTGAGAATCAAAGGACCAGGAGCGAAACAGTTAAATGGTACTGGAAGCTCTACTGTAATTAGTGGAAATGGAACTAAAGATAACGGCTCAAAGTTAGAAAGCAAGCGAAATAACGATATTGAAATAGACAATGGAAGAGAAGACCAAAATGGTTGGTCAGATGAAGAAAGAGAATTAAATACTCAAAAGAAAGTCCAACATAAAACCCCTGGAATATCAATTCCTCAACACAAACCAGGTGAAAAGAATGAAGGAGGATCTTTCGACATACTCACAGGAGAGTACACCGATCATGACCACACTAACACCTCTACCAATCAAATTCAAATCACTACGCATATGTTTGTGCCTCCGTTTCTTCAAAAGGCAAAACAGTACTTACAATTCGATGCATCCAAAATCGGCCCAACTGTAAGCCCAGTAAAAGACCCTGGAGGAGAATTAGCCCTTACTGCTAAACGTGGAAGTTACGTAGTGAAAGAAAAGAAGGCACTGAATGAACGAACAAAAAGGGCACGAGAAAGAGTGGGGCAAGTAGAAGAAATAGATGAGGAAGAAGAGGACGAAATTAACCAAGCCTCAGATGTATTGGACAAGGCTAGCATACTGGAGCAACGTAAAAGTTTACCAGCATTCGCTGTACGTGATCTCGTAATACAGACTATCAGTGAAAATCAGGTGACTGTTGTGATTGGAGAAACAGGTTCTGGTAAAACAACTCAATTGACTCAATTTTTGTACGAGGAAGGATTCTGTACAAACGACATGATGATCGGATGTACTCAGCCACGTCGAGTAGCTGCAATGTCTGTAGCCAAAAGAGTCAGTGAAGAAATTGGATGCAAATTGGGAAATCAAGTTGGTTATGCCGTCAGATTTGACGACAAGACATCTACAAGCACCGCAATAAAGTATATGACTGATGGTATCCTCCTCAGAGAAATCCTCGCCGACCCACATTTGAGCAAATATTCTTGCATAATAATGGACGAGGCACACGAGCGTTCGTTGAACACAGATGTGCTATTGGGCTTGTTCAAACAATTACTTGTTCGTAGAAAAGACTTGAAGTTGGTGGTAACGAGTGCTACAATGAACGCTGAAAGGTTCATGAGGTTTTTCGGAGATGCGCCCCAGTTCACTATCCCAGGGAGAACATTCCCCGTTGATATAATGTACAGCAAACAAGGTTGCCCAGACTATGTTGAAGCTGCAGTTAAACAAATTTTAACTATACATTTAACAAACAATCCAGGAGATATTTTGGTGTTTATGACAGGTCAGGAAGACATTGAAGTAACATGTGAACTCCTAAAGGAAAAATTATCAATGCTAGACAATCCACCTGCCTTAGATATCTTCCCCATCTATTCTACATTGCCTGCTGAGTTGCAGAAGCGAATATTCAACAAGTCATTGAAACGGAGAAAAGTGGTTATTGCAACCAATATTGCTGAAACCTCTTTGACTGTGGACGGAGTCAAATATGTGATTGACACTGGGCTTGTCAAACTCAAGGTGTACAATCCGAAGTTAGGGATGGATGCACTTCAGGTGGTACCAATTTCACTAGCCAACGCGCAACAAAGAAGCGGAAGAGCAGGTAGAACTAGTGCGGGAATTGCATATAGACTTTACACAGAAAATGCGGCTGATGCAGACCAGATGTACTTACAGCCCATACCGGAGATCCAGAGAACAAACTTGGCAAACGTAGCCTTGCTTCTTAAGTCGCTCAAAGTTGAAGACATTAATGACTTTTCGTTTTTGGACCCTCCACCAGCAGACTTACTCAATTGTTCCTTGTATGACCTTTGGCTGTTAGGGGCCATGGATAATTTAGGTCAGCTAACAGATTTGGGTCTCCAAATGACAAAGTTCCCAATGGAGCCAACTTTAGCCAAGGCCATTATACTTTCATGCCAACCAGAGTTTAGGTGTTCTGAGGACATGATCACTATGGTTGCTATGCTATCAGTTCCGAGTGTGTACTACAGACCTAAAGAACGAGCTGCTGAAGCTGACATGGTCAGAGAAAAGTTTTTGGTGAATGAACTGGATCATTTGACTTTGGTCAACGTCTACAATCAATGGGAAATGAACATGAAAAAACTCGGTAGTGGAAGAATAGCTACATGGTGCCTGAAGAATTTCCTTCAATTGAAATCACTTTTAAGAGCTAAAGATATTAAACAGCAAATATTAGTCATCATGGAAACTTTGAAGTTACCAGTTACAAGGGCTTTGAATGATGATAACTTCCGTAAATGTCTAGCTGCTGCTTTTTTTCAACAGGCTGCAAAGCTTGCAAAGATCAACGTACATGGAACGCCAGAGTTCCACAATATGAGGCATACATATATGCAAATGTACTTACACCCAACAAGCGTACTCAATGGAAGCAACCTCAGTACAAATTACGTTATTTACCACGAGTTGATACTTACTACAAAGGAGTACATGAACTTTGTCACAACAGTTGATCCACTCTGGCTTTTAGAGTATGGATACATATTTTACGATACGATGCGGAAGGTGGATTTACCATTCAATCATATTAACAAGGATGAATTTGAAGCAATTTTAGAAAGAGATACTGAGGTGTACGAGAGACAGGTAAAGAACATGAGGGAAAAGAAAAGAGTAGGAGGTGAGAAGATAAAATTTAAGAGGAGGCGATTTTGAGTTAGAATGGCGTTGAAAGAAATGTATTATAAGAGCTGTAAGGGTTGTAGAATTGGAGAGTTATAAAATGTATAAAGTCTAGAACTTACATCATATTTAAGTAGAATCACAATAACATTCAAAGTTTTTTCACTTTTCTTCGATTTTCTTATAATTTTCAATTTTTTTGCAGCCATTTTACAAATGTTTCAGAATAAGTAGCAGATTCTATGTTGAAACTTTATGTACAGCTCGTTTATTTTGCTTCGTTTGTAGGATAAGGGCACTACAGTCACAGACTTTGTCAATAAAGCAGCTACCCCTAGGAAACTTACCTCTTTCTTTATTTCGTAGAAATTTCAATCATGTAAAATCAACAAGTGCTTTCAACAATACCGCAACTACAATTTACAATTACAAGACACTCTCGTTCCGAGAGTTCGCATTCGTATCCATATTCGTACTATTCTATAAAAACCTCCACGTACAATAAATAATAACTTCCCTCCCAATCAGGTAAGCACAATGTTGTCAATTAATCTGGCTGAACCGCCTTCTTGTCTAGGTACTTTCACTGCCGTTGAAATAATACCTCCTACTCCTCTCTCCACCCATTCTAAATCGTCCAAGCTGGAAGGGTGACTCACAGCAACATACTCCACCTCAAAATGTTTATTTTGTTTGAGGATGGACATAACTGCGTCTAAAATATCGCTCGAGGCAACTTTCTTACTGTTCAAGGATTTGTATACTTGTTCTCCTTTTGAAAGTGCCTTGTATATAAGCAGTGCTTCATCTTTTGTATTTTGAGACAAGTATGCATTTCTCAGTGACATGGCCAATCCATTTTCTTCTCTGAGGGTAGGCACCACTTTAACTTTTGTGTCTATAATCAAATCGCGAACCAAGTTCTTGAGAACTACGCATTGTTGGGCGTCCTTCTGCCCCACGTATAAGTTAGTTGGGGTCACAATGTTGAGGAGTTTGGTAACAACAGTGGCCACTCCACGGAAAAACTGTGGTCTTGTAACACCCTCCAATTGTTCGGAGCATCCTAATACCGAAACGAATGCCCCCTTCTGCTCCAGAACATCTAAGCTGATGCCAGCTGGATACATCTCCGTTACTTTTGGAATAAAGACTGCATCAACGTCGTTAGCAAAAGTCTTTTCCAATAACATCATATCCGTGTCTATAGTACGAGGATACGCATCCAAATCCTCATGTGGTGCAAACTGTGAAGGATTGACAAAGATCGAAACAATGGTCTCGTCATTCTGGGCAATGGACTCAGCAACAAGTGCACAATGCCCTGCATGAAGCGCCCCCATCGTAGGAACAAACCCAACGCTCTTGTTCTGTAAAATACACTGCATCCTCCAGGAACGAACCTGGGCAACTGTGCGCAAGATCTGAATCCCTTGAGTCATCCCAATGTTACTTCCAAGTAAAAAACCTGTGATTGGAAATTTTTATTTTTAATTTTTTTGCAACCAGAAAAAGTTTCAGTCTTTTATATGAAGAGTATCACGTGATGGCGGTACGAGAATGCGGAGGTTGAGATGAGAATGAGAATACGACGCAGTATTGGAGTACTACCGATGCCGAGATCGAAATAAGTTTTTTTTGGTGTATCATGTTAGTCTGTTCGGAGAAGTCAAATACATCCTCCACAGAAAATGCAGAATGGAACCGAAATGTGGGGTTTTGTCATCGATTTGGAGGGGCATTACAAATCAAATTCAAAAGTTTCTTGAGAATAGTGAATATTTCACATGGACCGACTGGAGTGACTTGACTTCTCAATAGAAAGTTCATGAAATGACCTGGGGACCATTCGGCTACTCCACTTCATAGGTATACAAACCTCTTTTTTTGAGAACCTTCTCATACACACGTTGCTCTCTCACTATCAAATTCACAGTTTGCCATGTGAAAAGACCCTTAACGCAATAATAAGTTAGATATGGGAGCTTCCTCGGCAAATGGAAAAGTCTTGATAAAGAAGAAGGATGGAAACTGCGGAGTAAAAAGGTATATAAAAGAGATATACAGCCTTCGGATTGAGTTGATAGTTAAAGATATATAAGATGGGATATTCATTAGAGAAGAAAACAATCAATGCGTACGCACCTAGAAGTGCTGGTGTCACTGTAATTCAAGGTGATCAATTAAAGATTGTGTACAACAAGTACAAAAATACCGAGACAGCACCACCTGGAGTGTTCAAGTATAACTTGATCTTTGCGCATGGAACTGGAATGAACAAGGCCATCTGGCACTATCACATCAAGAAATTGTACGGATTGAGTGGGAAGAAATGGTTTTTGGATGCTGCCATTAGCATTGACTCTGTTGGACATGGAGACTCTGCAGTAGTCAACAAGGGTAAGATTGGATGGTTGAACAAATGGGATGACAATTCTCGTGACTTGAATTTGATTGTACACCATGAACAAAACACCAATGGAGACTTTACGCCTGGGTTCACCACTAAGAACGTACTGATAGGACACTCATTTGGAGGATTTGGAACTTTACTTGCTAGTGTTTTCGAACCAAACTTATACGATTCAGTTATTTGTGTGGAACCAGTTTTCTATGGAAATGACAAGTTCCTGGAATTGTTCCTCAAAAGAATCACCAAGATCGGAGGAATGCTCATGGATTCGTTCGATTCTCAAGAAGAATACGAAACATACTGGACCCAATTCCATTTCTTCAAGAACTTTCACCCTGAAGTGATGAAGGACTTTATGGACGATGAGTTGATCAAAGAAGTTAAAGATGGAGAAGAGGTTTTCAATGCCAAATGTGATAAGTTCAATCAAATGACTTGTTACGTAGGTGCTGGAATTTCAATTCCATTGAGTATGACTGCCCTCAAAGCTGTTCGGGTTCCTGTGTTGCACATTGCAGGGAAACAAGCATCTTGGAACCCTGTGGAAGCAATCGACTTCTTCCGTTCTGAAGTCCCAGAACATTTGATCACTCCACTTGACTTGGATGGTGAGCATTTAATTAATGCTGAGAAACCAGATGTCATTGTTAAAGCAATCACAGATCACTTAGATAAAAGAACCGATTTGGTTATTGAAGATAACAAGACTGCACCAGAATTGGTTTTTGGAGGAGATAGAGAAAAGATTGTGAAAGATCAATATCGGAACTTGATTAATGGAGAAGCTGAAAAGATGAAGGGATACAGACTTACAAAGCTCTAATCAGAATCAGTGCTCAATTGGGGAGAATTAGAATAATCGCGATCAATAGATAGTCGAAAATAACATTAGTATTCAATAAATTTTTTATTTCGAGAAGACAATGAATGCAAATAATATCAGTAACATTCTGAAGATGTTTCCCATATTTATATCCTAGTAGACATTGGATAGTAAAGTCTTCTGAAGAAAAAAAATCAGGTCGTACCCGGATTCGAACCGGGGTTGTTTGGATCAAAACCAAAAGTGATAACCACTACACTATACAACCTTTGTTGTGTCTTTTTGAGTGACTGGAAGAACCAACGGTGACGTACAATTAAATTATGTGCCCCGCTTCCTTCCAGATTCGACAGAAGTATGCAGCCAACACTTCAGAAATTTTACTGTTGGGTCTGAAATAAGAGTCAGAGTTAATCTCGAGGTGAGATATTTTCATTGGATATCCTCAATTCCCAGACATTTCTGAACACGGATCACCTTGCAGTCACTTATGAAGATACACGGATCGGGGGATTAGTCCTCTGATAAAAAATTACAACAAATAAGCATTTATTAGGGGGTGGGTAGTCTGCAATTTTGATAATTCAGTTCCCCACGTAAATGCATTCACTCTTTAGCATCCGCTCAACCATTCTTAAATATTTAAGCTAATATACATCGATCCTGTAAGTAAAAGAGCACCTAGGTGGTTTATACTCGGCTATAATACCTTCGGAGCGGCTATCATGCTTTCAATTTTTTAACATACAAGCAGTTTGACATGCGACTACATTTGGAACGAGGTATTCCAAATATGTGCATAGAGTGCTGATAGCTTCCTAGCTAGAGTCTCTCACCCCTTGCTCAGTTGTGACCCGATTTTCGTTATCAGAAACCAGTAATATACTGCTTAATGTATGACTTTGGACGTGGGTTGGCATTTTTTAGTTTAAGGCTAGGAAATCGCTTATGAATAAGCTTAGATTAAGTGAATAAATGGAGCCTGGTCAAAACAGAAAGAGTTCTCTGAGATCACAAAGAACACTAACATTCGACAGAATACCTCTCTAATTAATGAGAGGTCCCGCTACACAACAACACTGGAAAGTTTACACGATTTTCCAACTTAAACAAGTAAAAGCAGTGAGTACTAGCTGCTAATAGTGAGCTATTGTATAGCTTACATCATTAAAGACTCTGTAGAAGACACACCAACTCTATTTACTTATTCGGAACAAATCAATTGCAAATGAATGATACATATTCTTGTAGTAATTTCCCAATCTGTCATACAACTCAGCACTCAAGACCACTGAGTCTAACAGTTTTGAATTCACTAAGAATACTAACGAATACTGGAAATAACAACCGATTCTGTGATCCTCTCTTTTAGTTTCCTCTACTGAATACACCACTAGAACCCAATTATTACAGTGTGCTAACTGTAAAACACCTAGTGTCTAGCCAGTTTTGTATCATTTTATTTATTTGCAGCCATTAAAAATCCTCTCCAGTCTCTTAACTTCAGAAAGGGGATATACACATTCAACTAACACGCAACCAATCATGCTGAACTCGAAACAGCTCCCTCCACACCAAAAGCCATCTCCTTTCTTTAATAGTCACTATCTATCAACCAACTACAATCTCCACATCTCATCTCATCTCTTCACGTGATCGATTTTTCAGATGCTCAAAATTTTCAAAACTGCAATGAAACAATTTGAATTCGTTAAAACAAGGATGGTTGCAAGTAGAGAGACTGTATTGTCATATGTTCAAGACTTCTTAAGCAGAGATGAGAAGTTGTCAAAGACCGCTGCTGCTTTGAAAAAAGAACTTTCCAAGGCTGGTATTGAGGTTGAAGATGTTGAAGGAAAGTTAGAAGAGTTGATCCCAGAGAAAAAGGTGAAGGAGGATTCTAGTGATTCTGATTCCAGTGATAGTTCAGACTCAGACTCAGAATCCAGCTCGAGTTCTGATTCCGATTCTAGCTCAGACTCAGACTCAGACTCTGATTCTGATTCCGATTCCGACTCTGAATCTGAATCTGAAGAGAAGAAAGACTCTAAGGAGAAGGAAGAAAAGGAAGACGAAGAATCTGAAAAAGAAAAGGAAGAAAAGAAGGACTCTTCTGATTCTGATAGCGAGTCTTCCTCATCTTCAGACTCTGACAGTGACTCTGACAGTGATTCTTCTTCATCTTCAGACTCTGACAGCGATTCCTCGGACTCAAGCAGTGATTCCGATAGCGATTCTGAAAGCGATTCTGAATCTGCCAAAACCCTTAAACGTCGCTCTTCAGACTCATCTCAAGCTTCTTCTAAGAAACAGAAGAAGAACGACAGCTCATCTCAAACCGATTCAATCGACTCGTCCGACGAATCTACACCAGGAGCCACACCACCACCAGCTTCAAGTATCCACCCATCACGTCAAAACCTTATCCCAGCACAATTGGATGCAGAATTGAAGGAAGGCCAAAGAAAGCACTTTTCAAGAATCGAAAGAGAAAAAATCGCATTTGAAGATGGTGTCTTGCAAGACAACACATACAAAGGTGCAGCCGGTACGTGGGGAGAAATGGCCAACGAGAAGTTGAACCAAGTCAGAGGAAAGGATTTCACTAAGAACAAGAACAAGATGAAGAGAGGTGCTTACAGAGGTGGATCTATCACAATGGCATCAGGATCGTACAAGTTTACTGATTAGAATAGATTGTACCATAGCATTTTAGTTCGAGCTCTACACTTAGAAGAGCATAATCTTTTGAGTAAATAATTAGGTATCAAAGTGAATATTTAGATTACCGAATGAATATATTTATTATGAGATTGTAGATGATATGGTTAATAGTATGGAATGGAATGGAGGCTAACTTTTGAAATAATTTTGGAGGCTGCAAAATTTAAGAAAATGAGAAATTAGAGATGTTTATTGTAAGGATGAGACATCATTACAAACAAATACAGAGGTGTTGGCTTATCAGAGGTTGAAGAATTGATGGATTCAAAAATATAATAAATTAATGAATTTGTTGGTAGTATATACAATAAATCTTTATTGCAATCAGAGATCTGTCATCGGAGATCTGCCAATAGCATCATTCTTTCACTAATTTACAATGAACTACAAAAGATACAATACAATGTAAAACATAAAATCTTCATTTAAATTCAATTAAAAGCTAACCACAAATTGCTCAGCACGTTTCTCTTTCTAATCCTATTATTCAATCACTCAGTTACCCCTCATACCTCTCAATAATCTTGTTCCTCCATCATCCCCTTCATCATTACAATTATATAAATTTCCCCCCACACGACCGAAATATTTAAATCTACAACTACCATTAATCATCATGCTGCGTGTGAATTACGCTGAGTTACAGCGTGGGAACTATTCTGATTCATCAGATGAGGACGTTAATGGTGGTGCGGATGACTATTCGTATGGATCTCGTCGCAAAAAGACCAAAAAGAGAGATCAAGGACAACAATCACAACCTTCTAATCCATCTCAACCAGTTGAACTGATCAAGCAACCATCTCAACCATCGGTTTCCCCTCTGCCATCTGGTCAACCAATTGATGAGTCACGTAAAAGAAAGGCCCAAGACTTTATTGATAGAGCTAAAACTGAACTTGATGATACAAACTTCTCCGACGAGGAGATGATTACCTTAGCTCCAGAAACGCCTTCAGATTATGTCCCAGATGCTGTATCCAAGATCTTTGGGAAAGCTGACTTTTCATATTTGAAGTTGAAACCAGACCACTTCTCACGTCCAATATGGATCTCTCCTAATGATGGCCGTGTTATCTTGGAGAGTTTCTCTCCATTAGCAGAACAAGCTCAAGATTTCTTAGTAACTATTGCAGAACCAGTTTCGAGACCTTCTCATATCCATGAATATCGTATCAATCCACATTCCTTGTATGCAGCAGTGTCTGTGGGGTTGGAAACAGACGACATCATCTCTGTGTTGAACAGATTATCCAAAGTACCTTTAGCAGAGTCTATCACCAAATTTATTCGTGACGCAACAGTATCTTACGGAAAGGTTAAATTAGTTTTGAAACATAACAGATACTTTGTGGAGTCGATGCAGGCAGACATTTTACAGATGTTGTTGAAGGATCCAATTATTGGACCTTTGCGTGTCCAATCGTCAGAAAACTCTATTGGAAGCAACGGCTTAGTACAAGCTCCAAAACCTACACAAGGGGATTTGACTATTCCAGGAACGAAAATAGTAAAAGAAGGAAACGTCAATGAGGAAGTCATTAACACAGGACAAGCCCCAGAAGATATTTTTGCTGCCGTGGTTGGCGAAAAGGAAGAAGATGAAAACGATGACGATATGGATACGGTCCACTCGTTTGAAATCGCAAATGATTCAGTGGAAATTGTCAAGAAACGGTGTCACGATATTGAGTACCCTGTGTTGGAGGAATACGACTTCCGTAACGACTCACGTAACCCTAACTTGGATGTAGATCTTAAACCTTCGACACAGATTCGTCCGTACCAAGAAAAGTCACTTAACAAGATGTTTGGTAATGGACGTGCTCGTTCGGGAATCATTGTGTTACCATGTGGTGCTGGTAAGACTTTAGTAGGAATTACTGCTGCATGCACAATTCGTAAATCAGTAATTGTGTTGTGTACTTCGTCAGTGTCAGTTATGCAATGGAGACAACAGTTCTTGCAGTGGTGTACGATCCAGCCTGAGAATGTTGCCGTTTTCACTTCTGAGAACAAGGAGATGTTCACAAGTGAATCTGGGTTGGTTGTTTCCACATATCTGATGGTGGCCAACACACGTAACCGGTCACACGACTCTCAAAAGGTGATGGACTTTTTAAGATCTCGTGAATGGGGGTTCATCATCTTAGATGAGGTGCACGTTGTACCTGCAGCGATGTTCCGTCGTGTTGTGACAACTATTGCAGCGCATGCAAAGCTTGGACTTACTGCTACCTTAGTCCGTGAAGATGATAAGATTTCTGATTTGAACTTTTTGATTGGACCTAAGTTATACGAAGCCAACTGGATGGACTTGGCACAGAAGGGTCACATTGCTAACGTTCAATGTGCTGAAGTGTGGTGTCCTATGACGTCTGAGTTTTACCAAGAATACTTGCGTGAAACTGCAAGAAAGCGTATGCTTTTATACATTATGAACCCTACCAAGTTCCAAGCATGTCAGTTTTTGATCCACTATCACGAAAAGAGAGGTGATAAGATCATTGTATTCAGTGACAATGTGTATGCATTACAAGAATATGCACTCAGATTAGGTAAACCATTTATCTTCGGATCAACCCCACAACAAGAACGTATGAAAATCTTACAGAACTTCCAACACAATGATCAAATCAACACTATTTTCTTGAGTAAGGTTGGAGATACTTCGATTGACTTACCAGAGGCAACTTGTTTGATTCAGATTTCATCACACTATGGTAGTAGAAGACAAGAAGCACAACGTCTTGGACGTATTTTGAGAGCCAAGAGAAGAAATGATGAAGGTTTCAATGCCTTTTTCTACTCGCTTGTGTCTAAAGATACGCAAGAAATGTACTACCTGACTAAAAGACAAGCGTTTTTGGTAGATCAAGGGTATGCATTTAAGGTGATTACACACTTGAGTGGAATGGAACAATTACCTGACTTGGCGTACGCACTGGCAAGAGAAAGAAGAGAACTTCTCCAACAAGTGTTACTCAAGAACGAGAACGCAGCGGGCGTGGAGGTGGGAGACGACTTGGATACCAACTTCATTCTGAAAGAAAAGAGAATGAAGATTGAAAAGTCGAATGCCCAAAGAACGGCTGGCTCGTTGGCTGGGTTGGCTGGAGGTGAAGACATGGCGTACATTGAGTACTCCAAGAATAAGAATAAGGAATTGAGGGAACATCATCCTTTGATCCAAAAGATGTATTACAAAAAGGAAAAGAAGTGATCAATATAGAATATAAACTGCTCTAACTAAATGTAGATGCAAATAAAATCCTGATATGTACTAATGTAAGTACTTATCTATAAATAAAAGTTTAATTAGTGCAAATCGCCTGTAATTGCACGAACCTAATGTGTTAAGTAAAACAGCAAATATTATAGGTAAGAGTGTGAAAGTGAAGTTGTGAGGATTCTAAAATAATGATAATGTTCAAAGAATCTAGTTGTTGTATTGTATTGTGAAAGTAATCAAGAACCTATGAGGTTTTTAAAAGCGAATTAAATAGGACATTGGTCAAGTAATCCACTTGGGTCATTAATAAGATGCTTTCATGTCTATGCACTAACAAAATCATCAAACTCTTCATCCTCACTTTCACTCTCCTCCATACGAAGTTGTTTTAACTTCAGCTCCAATAAAACTTCTTCTTCATATTGTTCTTCAAAGTTACGAAACCTTCTATTGTACAATGCCACCGACTCACTAAAAGATGACGCTGTATATGAATCAGCCAATCTTAAACCCAAGGCAACTTGGGTTAAGACCTTTTGGTCCTCTCCTTCCTTAAAAGGAATATATCCGGAACCAGGAAGTTGAGCTATCACTCTGTATGTTCTGACAGATTCGTTGGTCATTTGTAAAGTTTCCTCACCATTGTTTGCCACAGACCAGCCTGGACGTGAGGGATTATACCAAACCTCGGCCCATACCGTGTCCTTCTTAACAGTAGTCAAACTACCAACCAGAGGAGGAATAAAGGTTTCATTATAAAACTCCAATTTAGCTCTCAAGCCTAGAAAAGGCTCAACAGGCTGATACTCATCAAATATCGAACTGGAATCAGGAACTAACTCTCCAGTTGTATACTCCGAACTCGAAGAACCTGACCGAATCACTTCCTGTTCAACCAACCTTAGCAGTCCAGACCACACAACATTGGGCTGCTCGAGCTTCCATCTAGATATCGAAACCTTACCCGTAGGGATCTTGTAGAGAATGACATTATGCGTCTCAAAGAGTACTGTTGATACAATGGAGCTCATACTTCAGGGGAGGTTGTTACCTGGTGATTGCGAGTTTTATACTATAAAATACTGTCACGTGCGTTTTAATGATAAACGACATGGATCTTAAAGATGAATTGAATTGAATGACGTTGGGTTAAGGGAAGTGTTACATTGAGGTAAAAGGTATAAAATGAGGTTGAGAGGTTCTAATATTATGGTAATTATTTGATTAGCATGATTTATTTTGTAGGGTAATGATATATGATTAAATATAAATCTTTAATGCCTTTAACATTTTAAGAAGCATTAACCTTCAAAGTATCAGTAAAATTAGTAGTCACTTATTGCTTAACGAATTGTTATGTATCAAAAGGATAAAACTAGCAACGGGATTAAAAGTACCATATACAATAACTTTTTAACCAGAGACATATCCGCACTGTCTGCAACAGCACCACTGGAGGAGGTTTGCAGCAGAGAGAGATCTGGAAGTTGAGTAGAGCTATTTGCACATAGGATATACAATGAACCACTTGAAGTTATATTAGGTTGTGCAGTTTTATTAAAGCCTGTACACAATACTTTCTCATTCAACGTAATCCCTGCCATTTTAGTTGTCTTATGATTGTTATTGTGTGTCTTGATTGAATGGAGAGTGGAGACAGAATCTGCAGTGATATTTATACAAGTCAGAATTATAGATATTAAGTCTAGGTTGTAATTCAGAACACCAAGTACATCAATACTAGTCTATTCTTGGGGTGCCAATATTTCCTAATTGACCTTTTGTTGTATCGGTAACCTATAAATGAGCGACGTCAAACAGTAAGATCATGTTTATGAGTAGGTACCACGTTTTGTTAGAAAACGGCAACAAAGAGACTTGGAATCATTGGGGTACCTAGTTAAAGATGCAGGTGGTGCATTTTAGTTTATTGTAAGGCCTTCAATAAAAGAATAACTATATTGACACCGAATAGAGAGCTAATATTGAGTATTCCGATAGCTAAAAATTCCAAAATTCCAAACAGTATTCTAGACTCACTCCCTAATGTATTTAATAACTATAGCTTGTGACGTCTCTCGCGTATCTGAGACGAGCAACTCTTAGACAATCACCAATTAATCATAGACACTACGACTAAATCCAAACCATACCTTCTGACAATACTATTTGCCAACTCAACAGTATCGCATGTATATACCCCACCTCAATATTAGAAAGTATACTTTAGACGAAGTGCTAATAGAACCTGGAGTGAGACAACTTTCAGCCAGTACAGCCGTTATGGGGTGGGCAAAGTATGGCTGCAAAAAAAAAAAATTGCAGAACCAATAGCCTAATTTTGGAAGTAGACATATCTAAGTTCAGTGCTCCAGTACACAATTACACATGTAGGTAATACTTAAGAAACTTATAACTAATTGTTTTTCAGGTATTATGAATATATATTAAGGTTTGTCTATTGAAGAAGTAGCCAAAATACCAGAACTTAAACCCTTTAAAACCTTTCTATTAGACACTTTTACCAACGCCTTTAACAATCTAGTATTGGAATCAGTGAATCAGAAACAGAACATCAACTTGCAAGTGTGCATAGGTTGACCATCCTGTTGATTACACATACATATTAATGGTATTAATGGTCTAAACAAACGACAAGATCATAATTAGATGGACCACTGATTATGGGAATTCTAACTACAAGAACTTCAACAATTACCTTCACCTCTAGTTCACCATTATACACTAGCATTGTACCTCTACTCTTGTTCTCTTAACCTACTACTTTACAATTGCGACATTCTGCCGACATCCAAAACGATCATAAGACTTTTTTTTTTTACAGAGAAGAACCAACTACAAAGTACCATGATTAGAACATTATTTCAAGAGAAAGGAGGGTTGTTAGGCATAAACGCCAGAAGCAACCTCCGTTTCAACTCTAATCAAACAAATAGCTTCAACGACTTACTAAAAGGAATCAACAAGAGCGCCACCAGCAACAACTTTGACTTTGATGTTGAACAAGTGACGAGTTTTTCACTCAACAAGAATGATACTATTCTGAGGAACGATGCTCCACCTCCACCTAACCCAAGGGATATTGCAAAGACAGTGAGATTGCACGGACCAGCTGCTGGTAGAACTGTGGACGTCCAACTGAAGAACTTGAAAGGTGCTTTGTGGAACCTTAACTCTTTGGTGAAGGGTAGTAAAATAAGGAAGTTGAAGCTTGACCAGAGTAGATTTATTAGACCTGCCAAGTACACCAAGCAAAAGAAGAGAGAATGGTGGAGAACTAAGTTCTCAGCTGGATTTAAGGATTTGATGCATCAAGTGAACGATGCTAGAAGAAGAGGTTATTAATATCTGTATATATTTAATTAATGAACTCTTAGGCATAATAGAGGAATTCTGTACTTTTATATAGAAGAGCTAAATGTGTTTTCTAAACTAATTAGCTAGTACAAGAGGATAATTGTTACAGCTACAAGAGATAGTAGTGACGATTAGTTTTTCTCGATACTTTTCACTAAATTAGAATCCGCTGGAGAACAAGATGGTACTTTGGTAAAGAGTATGACAGTGAAACTTGTTGATATACTTTACTCAATTGGAGGTATGCGCTTAGCTCTCTAACACCATTATATTTCAATCATATTTGTCCATAATCTACCAATAAACTCAAAAAAGCTGTGCAATTAAGTGTCTAAAGAGGAACGTAAATTATAAAAATCCATTAAAAGTATTTGAAATGGTTAAGAAGGAATCAAGGACCATGATCTCTTAATAAAGAAGTTCTATATTATTAACTTTAAGATTTATACGACTGTTGATTCCGAAACCGACATTCACGAATTACCTCAAAATCTCTAACGGTTTCTAGTTGCGAATCGCTTAGTTGAAGTGACGCTTGTTCCCGTTGGTTTATAGCCGAGATTTCTTATAGGGTACCTGGAATGCATGGATACTCAATTTAGTGTCCAACTATTTGATGGTAAAGTGAGAATTAGTTGAAGAGTATACAATTTACTTGAATAGATAGCTAATACTGTTCAATAGAAATACCATGGTAATGCATCATTCCCTATTTCTGATAAAACACAACTAAAGTGCACACCATAAAATTGATTGATGTGATTGGGAATAGATTTAATGAATAACATCACACCTTTCTCGAACATTAGAGGTATCTCATTGCAACGTATCACTTCAAATCTGCATAATCATATATTACACACCTGAAACAATGACCTCCAATTGATCAATAGCGTAATTTCTGCGTAGCGCATTAACTCGATTACTCAAACAAAACTTGTGTAAAATTTAGATAAGTTTGACAGATTTTTCAGCTACCGAAAGCGATAGACGTGATTTCTCTTCTCTTCAGTACACCGGTTAAATTTTCTTAGGAGGTCTCAAACTCAGGGTATATGGTTCAACTGCATCGTCTGGATAAACCTTATTTGTTGGATATAGTTCAAAACGTAATCTTGTAATATATATCGAGATCTTGTAACTCTTTAATGTTTACTCTTCGAAACCTTCCATTGGCTACAGTTATGATCCATTTCATCCGGAGTAGATGATTATATAAATGTATGATTTTCCCAACAAAACACAAGAAAAACTCCCGATCTATACAATTATTGTACTACTGAAGTATATTCCAATTAATTGGCTCCACTAGTGCCAACATTTTTAGTTTGAGTCTTCTTAGTGTACTTCAAGAGGGACACAAACACCCGTGCCGCAATAGTAATTTTCAACTTGAATCATCTTTAACGGACTTGGAGTCATCCATCAGGTTGTGAGTCAATCCCAAAGAGTATTAATCGTTATCAATATCTAAATTCCGATACCACGTTCTTCATGAATAGCGAGGTACAGAGTAAGTCTCGAGGCATCACTGCCATTACAGGTACCGTTGATTATAATAACGCCATTCATGTATTTCCCGAGGCATTGCAACCATTTCGCGGACTGGTATTAGCATACGCATCATCAGTCTTATCAACCACTATAGGTTTCCCTTTTGATACTATCAAAACTCGAATGCAGACACACAAGCATTTCAAAGGCTATTGGCATTGTATACGCCTGACTTATGTTCATGATGGGGTGCGTGGGTTCTACCGAGGTATTTGGGCTCCGTTGGTCCTGACGTCTTTCCTGAGATCATTAAATGTTTCTCTCTTTACGAAAGTAAAACCTTTCGTCTACCAAACATTCTATGGCGAAAACGGATCTGATACAAAGTACCCATTTCTTAGAAACTTTCCTGTGTGCTTTGTCTCTGGTATCTTAGCTGGAGGTTGTGCATCAATGTTGGCATGTCCGTTTGAGTTTACAAAAGTGTATGCTCAATTGGAAGCATTGGTAAACAACAATAACCACGCTTCAATTACAGCGAACCAGGCTCGCACATCGGCCGCGCAACATCAAACACCACCAAAACCATCTACTACAATTCAAAGAGCACGTCAGATAATCAAATATGAGGGTGTTGGAGGACTCTACTCAGGGTTAAGGTATCACTTTTTAAGAGAATCACTCACACTGGCGATATTCTACCTGATCTATGAATCAGTGAAATTCACATTAAACACACTTATCAATGACAATGCCGAAAAAGCTTCCCCCATATCAATCTTGTTTGCAGGAGGTGTCTCGGGAGTAATCAGTTGGTCCCTCATTTTCCCGATCGATACCTCAAAATCACTCTATCAAAAAGATATAGTAACTAACATATTACGGAGACAACAAGGTTTGGAGCCGCTTCCTATTAAAACAAGAGGACTCCCGAAGTTCGAGAGAGCTGCTTATAGAGGATTGTCGATTTCAGTTGCCAGATCATTCATTGCCAGCATGGTGTTTTTCAGTGCGTACGAGAAAGCAATGGCGTATTTAGCATAAAAGACAGTCTAAAAAAGCCGGAAACAAGAGATGGCACTAGAGAAAGTATGAAACATTGAACTAGAGGAAACCAATTTCCTAAGAAAATAGACTTAAATATATGTAATTAGATTATAGATTAACGTATTGTATCATAGTGTAGGTTAGAGAAGCTATCAGTTTGTAGCGCCCTGAGTATTTCTTCATGTGGTATCTTCCTGTTCAACTAGTTCTATAGCTGGATGAAATTGTAATTATATCGAAGAAGCATTATACGTTCAGTTATACTTTAAGAAGTGTAACAGTAACATAATTTTTTATTTCAAGTGGATCAAATTAATGTTATCACAACTACAATATGTTAACAGACTTACAAAGCGAAGACTTTATTATAATACAAATACATTTATCTCTTTCTCGTTCTTCCCCGTGGCGCCTCTTCTTCATCGTGCTCTCTCTTTCTTTTTGGTTGTCTTCTTGGTCTTCTTGTTTTATGTTCTTCTTCCAAGTCAGACGAAAGTAGTTCAGCCATGCTAATTTTCAATGGTGATTTCAGTCTTGTCCGTTGTGCTGGATGGTCTCCGTCACTGTCAACTTTACTATTAACTTTACTAGGTGGAGATTGACTAGATAAATCAGGCAAATCCCCTGACAAGTCTCGTTTTTGTTGATGTTCCAAATCGAATCGTGCCTTATCTTTCAAGACTCTCAGTGTTTTGGTCTTTTTAGGCTTTCTACCCTTTTTCTTCTTGGTTTCTTTTGTTGGCAGAGTTTGGCTGACTTCTTCTGGTTCGGTTTTAATATGAACTGGTTTCTCTGCTGGTTCATCAGAAATTGTTCGATTGCGAAGTGATCTTCTGACAGTTGGCTCAATCTCTTCTTTGATTTCCAATCCAAGCAACTTCTTGATCCGCGGTTTCTTCTCTTCTGAAATAAAAGAGTTTTCTTCGTCAGAATTATTGATGAAACTAGTTTCTTTCTGTGATTCATCTTTTGGAATTTCAAGTTCATTATCTTCTTCTTTAACAGTAACTTCAGATTTTTCCTCTGCCTCTAAAGTTTCATCCTCCTTTTCGATAGGACTTATGAAATTATCTGATTCTTCATTTCCATCATCTTCGCCCGGTATCTCTAGGTAATCAGAAGCAGCAACATCCTCCCTCAAGATATCATCAATTGATTCGTGCACTTCTTCGGTTCCTTCCACATTCTCTTCTTGAGCATTTTCTTCTTCCTGTTTTGACTCGTTCGCAACTTCATCACTTGAAGCTAAAGTTTGTTCGGCTTTCATGGAATCTTCAGCAGGAAACGTTTTATTATCGAGATGTTGAAGTTCTGTCTCACCATCAATTTCGACTTCATAATCCTCATTCAACTCAGATCCACTATCTTCGTCTTTGATAACATCTAAGATCTCATAGGAGTTTTCTTCATCTTCATCAACGATTTCAACCTCTTTGACTATATTTTTGTCTTCATCATTGATTTCTGCATTAATTTCTTCGCTACTTTCCGTCTTCGAAGGCAAAACTTCCACTTCAGGTGTTCCTTCTATAGAACTAGGAACTGACTGGAGTTCTGGCTTCTCGATTTCCAATGCAGGCCTTCTTTTAGCTCCAAGCCAAGAGATTGGGTTCAATTTACCAAAAATACCTTTGAACCTTTTAAAAGAAGATTTAGCTTCTAATAAATCTTCATGTTTCCGCTTTCTAGAGGAAGTGTCAGAAACTTGGGTTTCAGTAGAATCTGTTTCTGCTGTTTCTGGAGCCACCAAATCGATAGGTTGTTCAACCTCTGGCGTATTAACTTCAATTACTTCGGAAGGCAAAATAACTTGGAAACTCTCAGTTGTTTCTTCAATAACCTCAACACGCTCCTCAAGGCGAGTCTCTTCTTCTTCAATCAAATCACTTGTTATATCTTCATTAATGTTCACAACTTCTTCAATCTCAGTCTCAAGTTCAACCTCAATCACATTGGAAGGTACAAGAATATCTATATCATTGAAAAGTGACTCTGCTTCTGTGACAGGTACTACTGGAAAACTCTCAAGATCATCGAGAAGAATTGGCTCTTCTGATATATCGTCCAAACTCTCTTCAGCAAATAAAAGTTTGGCTCCGTCAGTAGCTTCCTCAAGTGGTTCTGTAGTCGCATTATTGTCAGCTCCAAATTGAAATTCTCTTACTTCTGGTGTTTCTTCAATTAATTCTTCTTGGGTGAATTCTATTTCAACTGTCTGCTCAACCACATTTCGTTGACGATTATCAAGAACTTCAATAATCTTGTCTTCAGGTTCGTTATCCATAGAGTCAACAGTGTAGTTTGCATCAGTGTTTTCTCCAAGTATAGTTCTCATGACATTTTCCATCTTCGGAGTCTCGACTGTTGTGGGGTCTAAGATACTACCAGTTGTAGTATTCTTTGAAGTTGATGCGTCGATAGTAGAATCTCCACCAGAGTCTTCCATAATAGATTCCAAGTGTGGTCCAGGTGCGAGCTGTTCAACAATGCTCGATTCATCATCACTTTCAATCAAGTCACGAGTGATATCAGCAGCTATTTCTGCAACCTCTTCAACTATCTCTTTCTCTTCTTCTTTCGCCGCTTCTTTTGTTGATTCTTCTACCAAATCAACTTCAAGTGAAACACCTTCTGTCGGTAAACTGCTGATGTCTTCTTCGTTCGAATCCTCCTCATTAACGTCAACTATAGCTGAATCAAGGGCGCGCACAAATTCTTCAGCTGCTGCTTCCTCTTCAATCACGGCAGGCAACAGCTGCAATTCTTCAGTATCCTCGATACTTGGATTTACTTCAAGTTCTGATTCAGAAAGGGCATCGATAACGGCATCTTGAGTAATACCATCTGATTCGTTACTAGGGGGGACATGTAGCGAGTCTGTTGATTTATTTGGAGGTTCCTGATCAACTTCCATATCATCAATGATATGGTCATCAGAAGAAATTGTTACCTGGCGTTCTGGCTGTAATAACTCCTCTTCATATTCAACTTGAATTACGTCACTAGGTTCTACTTCATCTTCACTGCTTGAGTCTTCCAGTGCTGCTTCAATTTCAGATGCAGAGTAATCAGAATTGTCAGCTCCAATAGCTTGTTTAAAGAATTGGGAAAGTGATCCAAGTAGTGATGGTTTTACTTGAGTCTCAGTTGGTACGGGTGTTGCTGTATCCAATTGATTTGACTCAGAGTGAATCTCGTCTTCTTCAACGGGTTCAATTGGTTCTTCTGTTAATTGAGCCTCCAAGGATTCTTGGTTCCATTCGTTAGCAGTTTCGTGTAATGCGCTAGTTGCATTCTCTTCGTCATCTTTAACGGATTGGGATTCGGTATTTTCCTCATTCGAATTCTCTAAAAGTTCTTGTGATAACACTATAGCAGGGGTACTAACAATTACAGGTTCTTGTTGCTCTTCTTCTACTTGTACTTCTTCCAGCTGCAGTTCAAGGTCGTATTCCTCTTCGACAGGATCAATAATCGGCTTCTTGATTTCGATTGAAAATACATTCTCATCTTGAGGAATATCCTCAACCACCTCTTTAACTGCTTCTGAATCCAAAACTTCAGCTTGAGGATTTGGTTCGATCAAGTCTATCTCAATTGGAGATTCACGAACAGAAATACTATTCAATTTCTCATTCTCAAGATCATTGAAGGTAACTTCCTCTACTTCCTCTTCAATTTCATCTTCGTTGTCTTTTAATTCCAATGGTGCCTTTGGTGAACCAGAATCTTCATCCTTCTCAATATCTTCGTGGTCTTCAACATTGAAGTTAGAACTTATCAATTCTTCTTCGTCGGGGATTATTTCACCTTCCTGAGCTTCAGCCAACACTTCTTGTTCGTCTTCTATATTAATTTCCCTTGGTGTACTCACCAAAGATGTGTCATCGAACTCTATTGGGTCCAAAACAGGACGTTCGATAACCATATCTTCGGCTCTGTTGGCTCTCAACTCTGCTTCAAGCTCAACCACAGACTTCAATCTGATGCTATGTCTTTGTTCAACGTTACGCAATATCTTCAACGTTTCATATGGATCTTCCTCTATAGTCCTGAAAATAGGTTGTGGTGGTGATGGTGGAGGTGACGATACAGCCGAAGGAGGAGAATCAGACTCAACTTCTATAACTTCATTCTCGATTACTTCTTCGGCCGATTCAAAGTCATTGATTTCTTGGTCAATTTGACCTTCAGGAGCTGAATTTCCAATGTCATCAATTTCCTCTTCAAGATGACTTTCTTCAAGGTTGTGCTTTTTTACAATTTCAACTACTACTTCTTCTGCATCTTCAAATTCCTCCGCTTCTTCATCAGCTAACGACCCTTCAGATATATTTTCTTCAATATGACCCATTTGTACTTCCTCTCCTTGGTCTATTTCCGTAGCATAGAAAGCCTCAGGAACAGGTGCAAAGGCATTGATGTCATCTCTTGTATTAAATGACTCTGCGGGGAGTGGGGTATCTGTAGTTAATTCGTTGTCTGTAATATAACCTGTATTTGAAAAAACAGCGTCTGGGGTTCCAAATCCTAAGTTCTTGTCCAAATTTTCTTGGAATGCGTTTGAATGTTGAATAGCTGCTTCTGCGAGCTGTAAAAAGTCAAGGTGCTCCTCATTTGACGCTGAAGTTTGTGGTATATATATTAATTCTTCATTATCATACGATTCAGGGTAATCTTGGGTATCTTCAATTGGTTGCTCTTGTCTTTGGGGGTTGAAATCCTCTTGATTAGAGTCTTGAGAGTGCAAACTGACAATATCATCTTCCAAGTTTGATTCAGAAACTGATTCTTGAGGTGAACTTGCACCATGTTGGTGAGAATATTGATGATCGTGACGTTCATCTTCGAAGTTGATGTTTGATTCGAGATTTTCCAGTGGATCAATTAGATTATCTTGAAGGTTTCTGAGTTGATTAAATAAATTTACATTGTCAATTTCTTCTTCTTCACTCCCTTGGACTTCAACTTCATTATCTATTGATTCTTCTTCTTCTTCTTCTTCTATTTCCACCTTTTCTCCATCGAAATCGTCATGATCCAATTCTTCATCTTCCAATTCTTCGTCCAATTCTTCATCAAATTCTTCAATTTCATCAATCTCTTCCACTTCTTCAATTTCGATTAATTCCTCTTCTTCTTCCTCTTCCTCCTCCTCATCATCATCATCTCCTAATTCTTCAGAATAATCTTCTTCTTCATATTGATAGTTGATTGGTTGTGATAATCTTGGTCTTCCATTTTGTAATTTATAAATTGGTTGCTGTGTTACCTTCTCTTCCTCTTCTTCTTCTTCTTCAGATTCCACCTCGAGTTCTTCTTCGTCAGGTTCTTCCTCTTCGAGTTCTACTTCTTCAGGGTCTTCAGAATCAATACATATTATGGAATCATCACTTTCATTGCCCCGGAATTCATCATTCTCAACAATTTCGTCATTCGATTCATTCTCTTCAATCAATTCTTCTGATTCATCATCATCTTCTTCTTCTTCCTTATCTTTTAAGAGTTCTCCAAGTTTATCGAATTCTTCATCATATATTTTACTTTCTTGTGCTTCTCTCAATCGAGCATTCTTCTGTTCTTCCCGCATTCGTTTAATTTCGTATACTCTAGAAGTTTGATACTGTTGTGTATTGAGTAACTGTTTGAATCGTGTATCTATACTATCGATCCATCCTAGCAATTCATTAGCGTTGTTTGCACCAACTTCTGTCTCTTCGTTGGATTTATTCAATTGTTTGCTATCTTGTTTTATAAGATTCATTCCTTTTAATGAATCATTCTTAACATCTTTAGAATCCCTTCTCACCTTCTTCTGACTATCGTCAGCCTCAGAAAGAGTCGGAAATCCCATGTTTTCTTATTATATCTGATCTTTCAATTGCTTCACTTTCGTCTACTTTTCTGTATTTTGCATTTTTAAGAAACGTGATTCAAGTCACATTTAGTGCGCATCACGTGAAAATATTCAAACCATACCGATCCTCGTAAAATTATATCGTAAGTAAATAATAGTATCACACATAACAATTGGAAAAGTTAGCACAATTCAAACGTCTTTCTCAAAGTAGAGAATAAGGAAAACAATACCTCTGGAGCATAAAACAATAGTATATATTAGTTTTGGATAATATGAAGGGAAGGAGAAGGGAGGGGGGGGGTACGGCCACAAAGGATACTTTCTCGCAAATGGCACTACAGTGTTCGCTCGCACAAAGCATTGGCAATACTCAGTACTCGGGCACAAAATCTATACAGCTGTTAGTGTGGGCTAATTTCATGAACGTTTCATAACTCAGCCCTTTAGTTTCACATGGAACGTTAGACCGAACCGATTTCATCTCGAGTTTCATCTCCTCCTAACATTCTTCCACAAACATTCACCTCATCTCACTAAAAAAAAGCCAAAATACTTTATGAATAGCTTAAACTTCTCTCATCTAAGTTAGCTACTGTTAGTTATGAGCATCTCTAGATAAAATTCTTCCTTAACACCGTAATTTCATGCACAAACTGTAACAATAGATATTTTATCTTTGCTCTTAATGCATAACTATGCATTCAAACCCAGAGAATCCAGACTTATAAGTGACCAAGAGAACTGACAGTACTATATTGAACAGCTTACGGATATTAAGTGAGTGAACGGATATGTTGGAACCCTCTTTCAATGTCACCTACCTATAATAAAAATAAATTCTCCCTAGGTAATACATAAACAATAAATTTAGATTGTCGCCATGCAGTAACAGCAAGTAGGGGACTAGTTTCTGTCAATTCCAGGCGTACGAGAGCCTATTTCAAGCCCACTGATCAGCAGGGATGAATTTTGAGGAACACTGTAGGCTAGACGTACAGCCAGCATTCAAATCCCCTTGAAATCGAGCGAGCCATCAGTCAATGTAATGATGATTCAAAAGTGGCTGGATTTGTAGAGTACCTCTACTTTGGGAATAAAACTAATAATGCATGCTTCCTATTCATGCAAGGTAGTTCTCGACTTTAGGTATTCGTTCCATGTACTTTTTTGTGATGATCCAACATTGATCTATTTTTAAGACTTGACTTCTCTTAATATTTCTCTCTAATTGTTTCCTGCTGGCTAGTAAGAACCATACTAAATTCCATACATTCTCGACATTTTTCTAGATCTCATCCCTTTCTTCTCAAAAGTCATCTTCACCCCATCAATTCTTACTTCACCCTCACACTGTCTCCGCTCTCAATCCAGTCCTATCACCCTTTTACAAAACCACTCATTTCTTGAGTCTCGAACTCTTGGGAAACATTCGAAAGAGGTGATCTCTCCTCTCTTCACTTACCTTTTGTACTACTCCACCCCCTACAGTTTCACTGTAGCAACACATGCATGCAAAATGGCAACTTAAAAATTTTTGCAATAAGAATGTACCTTGGTCCATTTTAGGACAGATGAGTTTCCAAATTCATGCTTTCGAGGTAGATTTGCAAGGGATCTTGGAAATTAAGTGGAGTCGTTCTGAAACATTCATTGAAATGCTAATTACTATAAGTTTATGTACAAATCCACTTCTTTTTTTTTTATATTTATCTATATAGCATTATAATTTATTTGACAATGACTGCATCCACTACTGAAGTTGACGTAATTGACAGAGAATCACAAGGCCCACTTAGTAATTACGAGCGTAAAGCCATGACCACTGAGTTGACAGCTTCTCCATGGACTAATCATTTAATTGCGTTCTTGGGAGAATTTTTTGGGACCTTTATATTTTTATGGTTTGCATTTGTGATTGCTCAGATTGCCAACCAGGATCCAACTATCCCTAAACCTGGTGAAGGTTCGAACCCATCTCAATTGATTATGATCTCTTTTGGGTTCGGGTTCAGTGTTATGGTTAGTGTTTTCTTATTCTTTAGAATTTCTGGTGGTAACTTGAACCCAGCGGTTACTTTGACTTTAGTATTGGCTCAAGCTGTTCCTCCTTTACGTGGAGCTATCATGTTTGTTGGTCAAATGATTGGAGGAATGGCTGCTGCTGGTGCTGCAAGTGCCATGACCCCTGGTAAAATTGCATTTGCAAACTCTTTGGGTGGAGGATGCTCAAAGACAAGAGGTGTCTTCTTGGAAGCCTTTGGTGTTGCTCTCTTGTGTTTAACTGTTTTATTGATGGCTGTTGAAAAGCTGCGTGCTACATACATTGCTCCAGTTGCAATCGGTCTTGCCTTGTTCTTGGGACACTTGGTTTGTGTTTACTACACTGGTGCTGGTTTGAACCCAGCAAGATCTTTTGGTCCTGCTGTTGCTGCCAGATCTTTCCCTAACTACCACTGGATTTACTGGATTGGCCCACTTCTTGGATCACTCATCGCTGTTGGTATTTACAAGGTATTCAAGCTTTTGAACTATGAAACCTGTAACCCTGGCCAAGATGCTGATGCTTAAATTGAAGAGAATATTATTGAACGACTCAATTATTGATAAGTATGATGATTGGGAGACTGGGTGGTTCGAAAGTTAAGTGAGTGAACTGGACGACTTGATGACTGTGTGAATTGGATGATAGGTGTCTGTGTGAGGGTATGTACTATAAAGTTGGGATCAACTTAAAATGGCAAAGCCAATTAATATTATAATTAATAATGAGAGATGTAATACAAGGTATTGGAACAGAGTGTTGGAATTGAAAGTGTGTGCGAGGATTCTGAAAACTGACAATAACAAAAGAATTCAGTGATAGAGGCATTGGGATTTGGATATGTTCGTAAAAAACAAGTACGATAGAACTCACAAAAACGAAGGCTGGCTATGAATACCAAGATTAAACAACAAGTCATGCATTCTATCATGAAATGGAGAGATATTTAATGCATGCTATTTGAATAACTCCTGGGAACCAAAGCATACCATTCAATATGAGGTGATATCATTGTGTCAATCAACGATGATATAATTACTGTAACAACATGCATAGTACCTTTAATAGTTCGATGGTTTTAATTGTAATCACAAATGATACAGGATAAGGTGTTCATCTCGCATCAACTAAATTATTAGTTACATGACAGCTTCTTTACTCTGTTTACTTTAAGTATAGAATAGGAAAATTTTAATGATAACAAGAATAATAATAATAATAGTTGAAGGAAACATGCAATTTTCTTTGAGAAACCATCATACAAATAATATGATCATTTATTATTGGCTTCTGGATACTACTGTTCAATTTGAGAGCATTTACAGTTAATATAACTGGCATCAATAACCGTATTAGATAAAAATGGTTGCAAATTGTTAAAAAATATTTGATATTATGAGTACAAAGTTGGCATCACGAATTTTGTCAAAACAATAAGAGGAACGGCTTGTGAGTGGATGTGAACTAGTCATTGTTTTTATTCATATAAGAGAATTGAAAGATGTACTAGAGGTTAGTTTTGAAGTACATGTAGGTTGTATATTGATGCAAAAATTGTTATGATTGTTCTCGTAAACGAGATTCTTGTCTAGGTTTTTCTCGCCTTGGCTTTATTGAGGAAGTAACACTTTTGAGAATGACTGCAATACATTCTAGTACAATTTGCTCTCGATGCGTTTTATTGTTCGTTGATACTACGTGTTGAACCACTTGGTTTGGTCTGGGATAGGAAAGAAATTCACTTATCAACATATTAAAATGCTAAATGGCACAATAGGTGTATGAACTAAATCGTACCTGAATGATCATGAGCATGGGTTAAGAATAGGAACACGGATTCTCTGTTTTCTTTGGATGTTCAAGTTGTCTATTGTTCCGAAAACTTCCTTGTAAGTTATCGTCTTTTATTTCAATGTCTTGTTGAACCCCACGACAAGTTGCTTGTATTCGTATCCTTTTTCTTACCCGTGTCTAGTGTTGTTGAATCCTTCAGGGCAGTTCATTACTATAGTATTGCCTTCGGAACAGTTCCTCCATCTTAACGTAACTCTCTCTATCTCTTTTGTCATTGAAGCAACAACATTCGCTTTCACACATCCAAACCACTCTCCACACCTTCTCTAGCATACTAATTACGATTCCTAAAATGCAAGTACTGTAACATCCACTCCACTACACTTCTCTTCCTACGCTACATTCTAATAATCCATTTATAATATTCCTTTTTTATCAGTTCTTTGTTAAATTCATATCGCTCATTGTGAACAACAAATCATCATCATCATCATCGTGACCCGGTTGTGGTTGGTACCTTCTCAAGTATTCAGGATCATCCTCATCGTCGTCAAACACATTCTCGTAGTGGATCTTGCGTTCGTAAGCCGATGGTGTAGTTGCCAATCCAACCACTTTCCTGCCGGCATCTTTCTTCTTTGTGGTAGCCTGTGTCTTGTTGTCCGCAAGAATACCCTGGAGTGACGCCTGTGCGTTGGAGATGGCCGGCGTAGACACCTTGTTCGTAGCCAGCAGCTTGAGGAAAGATGCATTGCTGTGATGTGCGTATGTAATGCTCGTCCTGCGGTCTTCTGGTTCTTGTGAATTCCTCTTAGCTGAGGCGGGGGCTGGCGTGGGGGTTGTGGCCATTGATCCCTCATTCGTTCCGCGGTCACTCAACCGTGAGCTGATACTAGGCAAATGTGCATCGTAAGACCCAGGAGGTGAGTGCGAATGAGAAGATTTGCGGCTCAGAGTCCGTGACATTGGTAATACCAAGCTGGCATTGACACTGTCGCCCAAATGGTCGTGCTGACTGCGGAGGATCTGAAACCTGCTCAAATCCGCACTTTGACGCCTCTGCAGTGGCAGCAGCAGCAGGTGTGGTTGCTGGTCAGAGCGACCCAACCGCAAATCACTTTTACTGTCAATCATGCGCACAAAATCACTAATATCATCATCAATATACAACCCACTAGGTGCAGAAGACGTCAGCTCAGCACTGGTTCCCAAAACATCCACCCTGGCACTTGTGTTACTGAAACGACGACTTACACGCAGCCCAAAACTACTCGAGAAGCGAGGAGTTGCAGGTTGGTCGTCCTCGTGGTGCGAACCGTGCAGTGATGCAACCAGTTTTGGTACAGAACTTTGTTGTGGTACTGAGATTGGGATATTGGGTGTGTTGATTGATGAAATGCTTCCGCGTGGGTTTCTCAACAACGCTGCAAGCGATGCGTTGGATGTAGACTTACTGCTTGTGATCAGTACACGACGTTCCAAGGATCCAGTAGGGTGTTGGCCAGTCAGTGGCAGGCTGACACTGTGCGGTGAGTGTGGTGGCGGAGAACTACTGAGTGAACCCACGCGGAAAGGTTGAATCACAGGTCTCACAGGTGCAGGAGGTGTCAGTTTCTTGTGATAACTCGGCAGTGCTTCGCGTAAGATCAGTCCAGGCAGAAGTGAGAGCGAGTTGTTGCTTGATAGAGATAATCTTTTGTATGCTGGAATTGCTTCTGTTCCAAAGTCCACCTTGATGGTCTTTTCTTCGTCCGTTTGTAGGAAATGAGTCGATAACACCTCCTCGCTGTTGGAATGCACTGCAAATTCATGGTGATTCCGGTATGCTATTGAGACTTTAAGTGTTCCGAGGGTAGTGTGGATTGGCAGAAAGTGTTTTTGACTAACGTGTGAGTCACCAAGTAGTACTTGGTGTGGGATGATTGGTTTCGATAATCCAATTCTTCCCTTTGAGGATATGGGTTGTTTACCATCCAAGACGTTACATGCTAATACGAGCTTCTCCAGTGGCAGTGGGGATGTAGACATTGTTGGAGTTACTGCTTCACCAAGACGACGCTTTAACTTGTAGGCTGGCATCAAACGTGAAAACCCGTAAACACTACGGAATAGCACGATCGCTTGCTTGTAGATCAAGGGAAGTTCATCGATTGATCCTCCTGAAGGTTCTGCAGGGTCGAATTCAATGAGCCAGCGTTCAAGCACGATTTCCACCTTCTTGCCACCTGTTTTTGTAGCGGACCAGTCGCTACCCTGTTCGTCTCGTAATACAACTAGTTGATTGGGCAGGAGCTGTCTGAGATCCAAGTATGTTTCGATGATCATTGGAGGAAGCAGTGTCAAGTCCAGACATTGCTTCCAACTGCGGAGACTATGAGTATCGTATGTGTTGGACATGTAGAGGTTGAACCATTTGTTGAGCTTCTCAATGGGTTCTCCCTTATCTGGGGCTGTACTATGTATTGTTGTCTGACTGTGGCCTAGTCCATGACCAGAGGTGGTAGTGGTATTCGAGGCGTTTCCAGCACCATCGCCACCAGATCCCTGGCGCGAATCTAGTATAACCTGGACAGACTTGGTAAAGAAGTTCTGGATAACCAGCGTCAACTTCTGATTCTGTTTCTTAACATATGTGTCATTCTTTAATTTGTCTTGTTGCATTGATGTGGCGTATGGGTAAGGGGATGGGAATAGCCTGGCTAATGTATCTTTCCACTTTCAGTGGGATAAACTTAAGCTATGACTTGAATTGGTCTTCTCAAGGTAGTTTTGAACTAACCTCTCTCTCACACGAAATACGACTCTTTAATAGAGCTGAACAGTAGACAACGTAGACGTGAAGGCACAATCGTGACGCTTCAACTAATATAATTGAGGGACTCCTTGATAAGAATGGTGCAACTGCTAGTTAAAACTGCTGCTACCTCAAAAATGTGATTAAATGGTATATGACGATCAACTTTACCAACAAACCAAGGATCAACAAAATGACTGAAGTAGAAAAGAAGAAGAAGATGATGGTTTTATTTAACAAGAGGGAAGTTAAAAAAAAGCGTGTACGATAAGGCCCAAAATAGAATGAGTCGCGAATAGGGATCAACGCGACGTGGGGCGGATAAAGATATCACAATGGAATGGAGTTTTGGTGATGCAGGATGGGGATTGAGGATTGGGGATTGGGGAAGGGAGGAGAGAGGAGGAGAAGGGGTATGGAGGCGTAGAGTGAAGAGAATTTGTTTCAAAGTATGTTGTACGATGAATGAAGAAGAAAGTATGGAGGGTGATGATGTAAGAAATAAAGTATAAAGTAATGAAGGAACATCATATGTAGATGAATAGAACTTATGGTGCATAATAAATGTATACTATGATAACAAGCAGATCATACATACCCCTGCCCAAATGAGCAATAAGATACCAGTATGATGCTACATATAACTGATCCAAGTGATATAATGACCACATTATAGTTTGAGAATGCTCTGTGGTAGGAAAAAACACTTCATTGCAACGCTTTACCCAACATCAGACATGACGCCTGTCGGGGTTGCATAACATCAATATAAAGGAGAACATCAGAATGGAAACACTAGAAAGGAAGTGCTAATGGTGTGTTCTGCGCTCATCACATCATAATTCCATTGTATCATCTTATAGTAACACGGTGAACGATGCAGTACGTTTCAGTGGGGTTCTTATATACTTGATCTTGGCTGGTTATATGTGGCTGTAAAGGGAAGGAATAAGGCGTAGTGATTTCGGGTGAAATCGCCTCTACCTAATGATGTTAAGGGCACTGTATTGATGCCTCGATCACGATGGCGTGCGTTGTTGCCTCTTGATCTTAAAGCTGAGGCTTTAATGTATCAAGATAGAAAGAAAGAACGAGGCGGATGATTCTAGTTTCTGCAGTTGAACACGGGCTTTTAAGGCGATACGCAGAGATGCAGAACACGTAGAGCATTGATGAGGTTGGACTTTGCAACCGTTCACAAGGGTTCTAATGGGTTTGAAGAAAGTGGTGATAAAAATCACAAAGAAGTTGGCATATTTGATAAGGTTTGTGGGGGATCTATTAATGTTAATGTTTGAAGATAATAAGATATGATATAGAACTTTATTGAATTCAATTGAATACCATCCAAAACCATCCTATTTGAGACATAAACTTGCTTCCCTTGGATTGCAGAACTGAAGTTCAAGGGGTTAGAGAATTGAAAGGAGAAATTAATCTGAATGTTGTTACTTGATAACGGATATTGCAATTAGCAAAGTAAGGCTTTTTATTCCAATAATTCTTATTCTCAAACAAGCCATAAGCCTGCTCCTTGAAATATTATTTGCAAAGGGGAGTATCCAATCACGATTAGTCTACATCGCTATAACTTACTCCAATATGGATAGGAGATCGTAATAGAATCAGATAATCATGATAAGATAAGACGGATCAAGTCTGGAATTCTTGGTGTCTCCCTTGCTGTATTTGCACCCAAAGAAGAGTGAGGGATTTGATTCTCGGATCATTATAGATTGCAACCCAACCTTATCTTATTCTGGAAATCGAGTATTCTTGTTGGGGCATGTAGTTAAGAAGTGTCTTGAAAGTGCCTTGGAGATGTGAGGAGTGGACGCACTTGCGGCTATATTAAGTTACTTCACAGCGGATGAACATTCAGTAACGGAAATAGAGTGGGTCTTCAATGTTGTTATGAGAAATGATTTATAGTAAGGAGATAGGCCAGAGCTCCTTGCATGAGAGAATAAAACTATTTAGTTATCAGTCATGTAAAACAATAGTTGGGTTAGATAATCTGTTTTAAAATTCAGTTTGTTGAACCAATAAGAGTGTCATCATATTACATATCTAGATCGATTAGCAACATAAATAGAATGTAAAATCATTTGATGTGCTCGTTAATGCATATCTCGACTCAACAATTACTCTCAAACCACAACAAAACACGTGAAAGCTTGGGAATAATTATATATTCCCTTATCAGTCTTGAAAGATAACTCTACTGTTCTTAAAATTTCATATTCAAATTAATCAGTAAAAATTATATTCTCTTCTCCTGTTTAAATCTCAACATGTTCACTCAACTGAGTGTCCTTCTCTTATCTTCAAACTTTTTCTTTTCCTTCAATCTTGATTCCAAACTTCCATTCAAAGGACCATCGATCATACTTTGCGTGACACCTTCACTGATTAATGTTTTCCAGGATTTTCTTTGAGTAAATCCATGCAGAGATGATCTGAAGTCTGAGAAAGCCTTCTCAATGTGAGCTTGTGACTCAGCTATAAAAGGTCCTCCCATTATACTAGTTTGGTTTAATACTTTCCCACTTACTAAAATAAACTCCGAAGGTTCGTCAACGTTCTCTGCTACAATTTCTGTTCCTTCCAAGTTGAACAACACATTGTCGTATTGTTTAGCCAAAGTTCCATTGACCTTCAAGTTTCCTTTTAAAATGTAAAGAAAATAGTTAAAGTCAGGTTTCCCGTCGACCTTGAAGACTCCCTTATTTTGTAACTTGGTATGATACCATTCCATTGGAATGGTTGCCAACTCCTTGTATGATTTAACTCCGTTATACTCTCCAGAAACAACTTTAACTTCAACGTCTCCTTGTTGCAGGGTTACAATTGGTATTTCCCACTCTTTTAAATCCCTATAGTTGGGTTCGATTTCTTTCAAATCATGAGGTAAATCAACCCATAACTGTACGCCTACAGTAGGAGACCCATCGTCGTTTGGTAATGGCATTTCGGAATGTACAATACCTTTCCCTGCAGTCATGAATTGCAAATCGCCCTCATACAAAACACCCTTGGATCCAGTAAAATCTTCATGTGCAACTCTTCCATGAAGAAGCAAGGTGATTGTTTCCTGCCCTCTATGAGGATGCTCAGGAAACCCATTATTTCCCGCACTGAAAAACTGGTCAAACCCAAGAAATGGATTGTGGGTCCGAGACTCAGGAATCGCAATTGAACGCCGAACCAGTACTCCGGCTCCTTCCTTCATCTCAACTGCATAAACAATCTTTTTAATTCCCCTCTTAATACTCATATCTGCTGGTCCTTGTTCAGCTTCAACTATATTCTCTTCGCCTTTTATACTCCTTCAATGTGGCTATTCTCTAAGTTTGCAGCCATTTGTAATATTATGTAATTAAAGTTTTGTGGCTATTACTACAAATTATAAATGCCAGTCGAACGTCATAGAAACGTCTCCACAGTGAGGGGAGAGCTTCCATTCGTTCTTAGTAGTGAGTAATCAAAGGTTAATGTTTACTTCAACTAGTGAAGGGTTTGAATTGTAAATTACTAAAGTTTACAACAATCAAATTACAAATTCATTACTCTAAAAATGAGTATAGACTATAGTGGATAGTGAATGATTGTGAATTTTACGTAGGATAATACGATACTCAATTAGTTTAAGTTAAAGTGAAACTAATCCACTATTCCATAACGGTATTCTTTCTATCGTAAGTCGCTACTAGGAAAGCTGACATTTCATATCATAATAAAAACAGAAAATCTACAAGTAGATACAATGCTTGTAATTATAATAATATATACCTCCCATCAAGTATCTACTGTTGTGTAATTTACGGCCTTAAACTTGTACCTACACTTTCCACCCCTATTCAAGATGCAATATTATGCCCTGTTACTCAATTCAAACTGTATATATCTCTAATCTATCAAAGGCACCCTGCTAATGCTTCTCCTGCGGCAATCCCAGGTGCTAGCATCATAGCACGTTGGATGTCACGCAACCTTCCCTTTGTCAAGTATACTTCTCCCAATTGTTGCGCAGTCACCTTCGTGTCACTCAAACCAGCAACAGACATTGCCATGTCATTATTTAACTGTTTCCAAACATCAAAATCCAGCGGGAACATTAATGCGTTTCTCTGCCACAATGTGGTTGAAATACCCAACCTTTTATTAATTTCACTTAAAAGCTTTGGAACTGTCCTAAAGGAGTCTGCAACCAATTCGTTCAATTGTAATCCTTCTAATTCTTCCTTAATTGCTCCAAGGTAATCGTCCAAGTTATCAACAATAGAAATTGCACCCAATGTCAAAACTACGATCAACGAAGATCCAAAATCCAGAATGAAGCCAAATAATTGGTCCAAGGATGCCTGTCTACATTCTTCGTCACCTTTTCCATGCAATATTTGTGCAACCAATGTAACCAATCTCTTGGAATCATTGTATTTGGCAAGAATAAGCTTAAGTTGCTCAAGAGCTGAATCGAACTCACCTGTAAAGTAAAGGCCCAATCCAATCACTATACGAGCAGAAAGTGTTGAAGTAGACTCTTCTTCTGTCAAATCAAGTACAAATTGTGCATTTTCAATCGCTTGAGAATAGTTTCCTAATCCCAAATGCACACGGGCAAGTTGTGCTCTAGCTCTTGTGAAACTCGACAAAATTGCTGCACTCTCTGTTTTGTCATAGTCAGCTTCTAAAAGGTTACACAAATGAGTACCAATTTCGAGCAGTCGCTCCCAATCCTTACATCTTTCACTCACAGTGAATGCAATTTGTAAGCCTGCAATATCGTTGGGTGCAAACTTGAGGTACCTGGCCAATGCAAAATTAGCAATACTGAACTCTTGTGCAGTATCAACCTCTCTAGGATCACTAGTTTTCTTGATGATATGTTTGTCAATAACCGATAATCCGTACAATAATTGCGCCAATGGTGATCTACCGTTAGACAAAACAAATGCATGCGTAAATAACCTAGCAGCCTTTTCATCATCTCCCTCTGCCTCTGCAGTCAATGCGTGACCCAACCACGATTGTGAATCTTGTGGCGCAACCAGCTGCGCACGTAAAAACGCTTGCTGTGCCAACTCAACGTCTCCAAACCTCAAGTAGAGCAAAGCTAAGTTAGTCCAGACGCTTGGATCTCTCAGGTTCAAAGTGGTTGCTTTGATGAAACAGTGCTGTGCAATCTGTGGTTGCGTTGCAGCATACGCATTACCAAGGGCAACCCAGAACGACGCATTGTTGTCTTCCAACTGTATAGCTTTCTTAAAGAAAAGGATCGAGTTTTCGCGGTCTTTGGAGTTAGGTATAGCCGTATGCAGTTGCAAATATGCCAAACCAACATTATAATAGGAAACAGACTGTAAATACTTGTTCGATTTTGGTGGTAAGTAAGTTAATCCAGCAAAGTTGGACAAAATAACAGCTTGACTTATTCCTTGGATGTGTTCTCCAGCCTTGAAAAGTTCTACGGCAGTTTGAAATTCCAACTCTTGTTCAACTAAACTGCTGTCGACCTCCACATCTTCAAAAATCTCGTTGATTTGGTCTACTGGGAATTCTCCAATATGTTCCTGGACAATCAAAAACACTCTCATACATTCACCCAATGATTTCCACAAGTTGGGTGATACACGGTTCACTGTTTTGGACTTTTGCAAGTATGAGGTAGCCTTCAAAGCATGATCCACTGCCCTTCCAAAGAACCCACCTCCAATCAACAGGTACGCGTATTCGATGTGGTTTTCAAACAATGCGGTTAAAACACATTGCTCATTAGGTTTGATCTTGTAGGCATCATATAAATGAGGGAATCCATATTCAAACTCGTTTGTCTGGCATGTAGCAAGTCCTAACATATATGGAACCACCCAATTGTCGGAGTCAACTAAGGTTTTCAAGTGAGTAAATACTTTAACTGAGGCATCTAAACGTCCTAAACTCATGTATGCTTCACCGAGTCCAACCCAACAGCTTATATCTGAAGGAGACATACGTAAAGCGGTTTGGAACCACTCGATAGCCTTTGCATCATCTTGTCTGTTCAACGCAGAACAACCTAAAGAACGATAAGGCCACCCATTGTCTTCACCACCTTTCTTATTTTGTAAGATCCTTCTAGATGAATCGGATGAAATTATTCTATTACATAAAATGTCAACAATCTCCCATTCATTCTTTGAAGCCAATTCTGTTACAAGATAACGGGCAGCAACTACTTCCTGAGCATCCAATTCAAATGCTTTATAGAAACACTTTTGGGATTTGGCTTTATCATCATAGTGCTCTTGAAGTAAAATCCCCAAAAGAGTGTAGCTAGGAGCGTAAGTTTCTGATTCCTTAAGAGATTGGACAAGGAACTCGTATGCTTCGTCAATATTTTCTTCAAGATAATTACTTTGTGCAATACGGTAGTTCATGAGTGCTCTAACTTCTGCGCTATGAATGTCTAATCCTGTTACCTTTTTAAGAGAGTCTATCAAGACGGCACGTCCCTGTGCATATTGACCCAATTTCACCAAGCACCAGCCGTATTCCAGTGCTGCTTCATTGTCTTCAACTTCGCTAAGGACCTGTTTGAAGATCTCACTTGCTTCTTCTAACCTGTCCAGTTCCATGAGAATCAAGCCTCTACCAATTTTTGCTCTAGAGTTGTGTGGGTTCAGTTCTAAAATCCTCTCATACAACTGAAGTGCAGGCTTGAAGTTCTTGGGAGCTTCAAAGTATGTGTACACGGTTGCAAGCAGGCAGAGAAAGCTTTCTTTGGAGCGAGGAAACTCTAAACCAAGTGATCTTTGTGAATCTGCCAATAAGCTGATCGACTCACGGCACTTTACAGAAGCATGGCCAAACTCACGTAAATGAATGTAATAATCACAAAGGATACGGTTCAATAACACCAGTTCTGGTTGTTTGTTGCTTCCCAGTACCATCATAGTAAGAATCTGTGCTGGAGGGAGATTGTAAGGTGATTTATTTTCACCTTCAACATCGTCGTTGGTTTTGAGAGCTGCTGCTGCTACAGTTGCTTCTTCTTCTTCTTGCTCTTCTTCCTTTGATTTCACCTTCCGAGATTTTCTTTTACGTTTCAGTTTAGATTTCTTGTCGATGTCTGTTTTAATCGACTCGAGTTGCTCTACAACCTCCAGTTTACCAAAAGGTGACAATTCAGAGAGCATGAGAGCTTGTAATACTGAGGACAAACCTTCTTGAGGGAAGTTCTTCAAGTAAAACATGATTTGTTTCAAATCCAAGTCACCCAACAGCTTGACATCTAACCAGTCCAAATGTAAGTTCCATGCAAAACTCGATGGGTTTTCAATCAAGATCATCAAATCGAGCATAGACAGAATTTCCAGACGCAATTCCAGCTTTAATTCTTTAGGTGCACATTTGAACAAGTCATACTTGAGTTTCAAGTGTTTGTCTTGGTATTGCTGTCTAAGTTTCGTATCATTTGAGTCATTCAAGAATTGTGTATAAAGTGGGTCAACATCTGAGAACTCAGAGTACACATCCCATGTAAACAGATCGAACTTAGCACGGGCTTCAGGAGTCAACTTCTTTCCATACTTGAGTCTTTCCTTCAGTAATTTATTCTTAAGTGTTGTGTCTAATCGTTTTACTCGTAAGTCAAGTAAACATCTCAAGTTGTCTATAGGGGCTCCTAAGGAATTGCCAACCAATTCAGACAATTCGGAGCCAGGAACCAACTGTTCCAAGTAGGTGCGGTATAATTTATCATTCAGTTTATAGTTTTTAGTCTCTAACCAGTTTCTCAAGTCCTTAAGCGTGTCTGCAATAGGTTCTTCAGAAGCTATTAATGAGTTGAGCAAACGTATTAAGGTATGAAAGACCAATTGGAAATCATCTGTTAGCTTGACAATTTGATGATAAGCCTTCCATCCAAGGATATTCAGTGGCTCAATCTTAGTAGCTTTAGCAAAAGACTTGGTTGCCAGTGGGATGTTGTTCATTAATTGGTACGCTTTACCTTGGAAAATGTATGCAAAGAAGTTATTTTTATCATACAGAAGTGCATCCTCGACATGCTCTAACACATCCTCAGGTTCATTATTCTGAATTGCTGCTTTCGCCGCCTTCAAACTAGTTTTAAGTGACATGGAGGTGTTGATTTGCCTCTGTATGAAAAATTTAATAGAATATTTCTAGGGTATAATTATTATGTAAGAATTTGTTGATTCTTAGTAATCGATAAATGGTGGAGATATTGAAGTGGAGGTTAAATGTTCATGTTAGTATAACCATTACAGGGTAATTGGAAAGATGAATAGTATATTTTACATGTTTCATAATGTACTATTAGTTAGTATGTTCGAGAGTATTCTTTGTGGCTATACCAGAGGTTATAAGTATAATCTCTTTGGGTGCAAAATTGATGAAAGTGGTTTCACAGTAAGACTATTCTGTAGAATAGTCTTATGTTTTATAAAGTATAGTGAATGTTTTCTTCGTTCAAGTAAGGAATGATATGACCTGGTAAGCTCACTATTATTGTTCCCTTGTAAAACAAAACCATCAATGATTCCCCAGCTAATGAAACCATTTTGAAACTTATATCAATCGTTTATTTAACTTCCAGTCAAATATTCAGCCTTCAATTTCTCTCGATCTCTCTCTCTATGTAACCTCACTCTTTACAACCTCACTCTCTTTCTTCTTCTCTCTTCTCTCTCTCTGCAACTGGTGGTTCATCCCAATCCCATTTCAAGTTTTTCACGTGATCATCGAGATGTATGAAAGGAATTTTTCACAAGTTTAAACAACACCACCATGACTCTTTCAGAAGCGGCCAAAACACAGTCACCTGGTCTGTATCTTCTCACGTCCATTGCCAAGGCGCATTTGGGAGAAGTTTCTCTGGTTATTGTATCTTATTTGATCTCAAATGGTCGTCTTTCTTCCAAAGAAATCAGTTATCGAACCAAACTACCATTGAAGGCTGTTAAATCAGCCTTGGTTTCATTGATCCAGTTGAACAGTGTATATTATTGGATAGACCCTTCAACAAAGGTATTCTTGTACAGTTTCAATGAGGTGGGATTGTTGTGCTTTCTTCATAGTGGTGACATTATCACCCACATTAAGACTCAGTATGGGGATGACTCCGCAGAAATTGTCCAGAATATCTTGATCCATGGACATGTCAAAGTGGAAGACTACATGAGCAACGAAACAAACCCGCATGTTCAGTTGGAAAAGCAAACCTTGTTTTTCAAGTTGTTCACCGACGGCTGGCTCACCAAATTGCAGCCATTCCACTACCATCCTAAGGAAGACTTGTGGAATAAATTGTTCCAAGAAACGTCTAAACAAGTCCCAAGAACTTCAACAACATCGGAAGTAAAAAGATTAGCTGACGTTAAGGAGAAGACGAAGACTAAGTATACTGAGTTGATGGAGTCTGGTCAGACCCCCCGTGACTTATACTGCACACACGATGGGATCAAAAAATTGCAGCCAAACTTGGTTGTTAGATTCAACTTGGGAAGGTTTCAAAAGACATTGAGACTGAATGCATTGATTCTGTTGGTTAGACTGAAATTGGGGTTGCTCAGTGCTGCAGTTTATGAAGTTGCTTTGAGACAGATTGAACATGGTCTGCCTGACTTGAGCCACGACTTCTTGGAAATCGCAGGATTAATTAATGATCCTGAAGAACAGAGACTGTACGTTAATTCTATTGAGAATAGATTAGTTGATGATAAGAAAATTGTTTTCAATGTTCGTGATATTGTTCGTATATTGCCAGATGACATTAACTTGAAAGACTCTATTTTATCACACAACAGTTTCTCAAAGAAACGTACTTTAGAAGTAGATGCTGATGACGAGGAACTGCACAAGAGAATCAAAGGAGATACAGCATTGGAAGCATTCAAAGTAGCAAACAATATCATGGATGACGCACAATTCAGCACAGATAATGATAACTACTCGCTCCTAGAAAGTCATCTTAAGTTACTCTCAAACGGTACCAACATCAGATTTTTAACTGAGTTGACACCAGGAACATACACAGTACCGTACAGTGCTTTGAACAAACAAGTAAAACAGTACAACTTTGAAACACTCATCAAAACCACACTCGGATCAAATGCATTCAGAATTCTCAGATGCTTGAAGTCACTCAAATTAGGAGACGAAAAGACAATTGCAAACTCTGTATTATTGAAAGAAAAAACAGTACGAAATGAAGTATACAAACTAGTCAAGTTGAACTGTGTTGAAATTCAAGAAGTTCCACGCAGTGCTGATAGAGCAGCATCAAAAACATTCTACTTGTTCAGACATAAGGAACAAATGTCCTACAACTTCTTCAGTAATGCAATACTCTACAGCATGTCACAAATGCTCACCAACGTGGAAAGTTTCAAAGAAGATCACCGAATCTTACTCGATAAGTGTGATAGAGAAGACGTTAGAGGTCACGAAGAAGAGTTGCTTTTGGAGTCGGAATTGAAGACATTAAAAAATTTGCAAATGAGAGAGATCAACAACACTGGTAGGTTCCAGAGATTGAAATCTCTCTATGATATCTTCTCATCATAATTCATGTCATGTATATAGAAGTTAATTGATTTGAATCATAGTGAGTGGGAAGTTGAGAGATAGAGATATAGTGTTCAAGAAAATGTATAATAAATGAGCATTTAATAAGGTGGAATACACAAGTAGAAAACGTAACTATGAATGTTAGACTACGCATTAGAAATGTAGGTACCCAAGAGGAAATCGGTAGATAAAGATTAGCAAGATCTCAAATAACTACCAAATCCTCATCTACTTACAAGTGTTTCTCTATTCCAAGTTCCATAAATTTCCCAATGAAGTATCATGATACATCCATTAATTTATATACACTGCTTACTCCTCTTCTCCGCCGTTCACGATATTATTCTCTCTCTTGCAGTCAATCTATAAAGTTGAAGAAAATCCAGCAAAGTCGAATTGGTCTTCATGTGTGGCACCGTTTAATATATACTTTGCCTTCACTCTCAACTTAATTTTAGCACCTTCTTTACCTGCAACCTTCAATACTTGTTTCACAGGACTCAGAGGAGAAACAGTGTCTCCACTTGTTGACGCTATGGTCAATTTTTGGGACTTGGGGACAGCCAAAAGAAGTTGGAAGCCCTCTAATTTTGCGCTCAGCTCTACTATGGCTTCTGCAGTTGCATTTCCACCTCCAAAATGCACGGGTATAAATGAAATGTTGATGTTGGCATTCGAAAAGGCTTCAATTGGTTTGGCTCCCGATGAAGTGGCTGGTGCGTTGGAACTTTGAGCAACAGCAGGTGAAGTGTTGAACAAGTCGAGAATTGCTGCATTTGCGTTAGCATTTACGTTGTTCTTGAATGCTGGTTGGCTGCTTGAATTGTCGAAAATATCGCTCAACAAGTCACCGTTAGCAGGGGCTTTATCGTCGTCAACCAAATCAAGTAACAAGTCCTCGGTTGTGGATTGTGTACCAGCAACCTTCGTGGGCTTTTTAGCCGTATTGTTCAACGAAATTGCTTCTCTATGCTTGATTGGAGGAGCAGGCATGCGCGCCAACAACCCCTTTCTCAACTTTACGTCTTGTGCGAATATCTCTTGGAACTCTACGGCACGCACTTGGATTTCCAAGTTATTGTCGTAGGTGCGTGCATTCAATATGAGCCTCAAGCTCTCTATCGACTCCGGGTCGTTGAACTTAGTTGACAACTTGAGGATTGCAGTCAAGATGTACGTCACCAATTGAACATTTTCTTGTTCAGTGTATGTCGAGTTGTTTGTCAAGTCGTTGATCAAGTTCAAGATGAGCTTGTCAGTTACAATAACTTTTTTGCCGTGCACCTCGATTTCTGACCCCAACACAACGTCAGCGTATTCACCGAGCAGCCATACCGCGATCAACGCAAGCCCGTACTGTGTGTAGTCTTCCAAGCAAGCAGCTGTCAATCTCCCTACAACGTGCTTCTTCAACTCGCCGTCGCTACACAGTAAGATGAACGCCAAGATGTTCGACACAATGTCGTTTGTGACGTGGTTGCCTGCCAACTTGAGCATGCGGATCAAAGTGTCAAAGTGCCACTTTTCGTTAGGTGCGTATTTTGCAGCAGCCAATGTGAGTTGGGAAGTGATGTACTGTTTCAACTCATTATCGTTGTTGGACTCCAAAAAGGTCAAGATTTCACGTACCAACACGCGGATGTTTTGCTCGTTCAAAATTACAAACGTGAGCTCTAATGCTCTTCTACGGATGGAGATATCTCCATCGCTCAAACATGCGACGATGGTGGTACGATGACGTTGAACAGCCATTGGTTCAATAGCGATAACAGTGAGTAAAGTATCCAACGCAACATATCTTGTGTTGTTATCCTTGGTGGAAAGAAACTTACCCAAGATGTTGACACCCAAGATTCTTAACGATTGGTCTGCTTTGATAGCTAAGATAGTCTTGACACATTCGTATAAGACTGCGTGTGCTGCGTTTTTACCGCTCTCCAAGTTCAGGGCAACTTGCGTCAAGATATCATTGGTTTGCTCCAAGTACAGGGCTGGGCATGTTGGATCCGTAGCCAAGGTACGTAAAGTGGAGAGAAGTGTGACATGCAAAAATGGATCGGTGACTCCGACGACATCATACTCAGGCATGTATCCACTCGACGACACACGTTTCAAGTGTCCTACAATCTTAGGTAATGTTTTGACCAAGGCAGGTCTACTTTCCGGGCTGACTGCGTATAAGGCTTGGATCAAGCGCAAAAGACCCAACAATGGGGCAGCAGACTTATCGGCAATTAATGCGGTTACCTTTGGTAAAAAGTATTCCAGCAATTCGGGGTCTTTTTCGACCAATTTGGCTGCAACAAGTGCAGCCTTCTTCTTTAAGTAAACATTGTTTGATCCCAATATCTTTTCAACATTGGTGTATAAATCACGAGCCAATTCAGGTGATGCAATGTTACCCAAACAACATAAGGCTAATCCGACTATAAAAGCGTTTGGATGCTGCATGTCATTATCCAAAGAATTAGTCAACAAGGTCAAAACTTCTGCTCCTTCGTCTAAAAAGAGCATAGTGGCCAAATAACCCAATCTCTTGTCAGCAAACCTAGGAGATGCCAACACCTTAAGACACTCCACCTGTCCAAAGTGAGTTTTTTCACCCATAATATAAAGATACAAGAGCTTCAGAATATTGATCCGACGACTAGTCTGGTCGAGTGTCGCATCTCTGAACGCAGTTCTAATAGCTGCAGATTCTTTACGAACAACCGCACGCTCATCTGCAATGGTCTTGGCCTTACGGACAGCCTTGATAAACAGCTTCAATGATGCCATTTCGTGGTGTTTCTTCAATGAACTCGTTGTTTTTTTTAACAGTACGTGTTGAGATCAGGTCGTGCACTTGACCAGATTCATAGAGTGACTACTTGTATAAGATGTCATTGGAGCCAGAGACTAGTGGGAGTGTGACTCTCAGTACTAGTAAGGGTGATATTCAGATTGAGTTATGGTGTAAGGAGTTTCCTGTTTGTACCAAGAAGTTTCTTCAAAGGTGTTTGGATGGTGAATATAGCGGGTTATTGTTTGAAGAAGGTACTGAACAGTTGGAGGTGCGTACTGGTAAGGAGACATATGAGATCCAGGATGAGTTTCACAGCAGGATACGATGGTCCCAAAGAGGAATGGTGGGATGCTTGAAAGAAGATTTAGATGTAAAGAATGGTCAGAGTGTTGATGGGTTTATTATTACACATGCTGCGATGCCACAGTATAATAATCGCATAGTTGTGTTTGGGAAGATTGTAGGGGATTCAAGGTATACATTGATTAAGATACGCGAGCTGGAACATGCGGTTAAGGTGCAAGAGATTCGTATAGATAGGGATTTCTTTGGATTGAAGAAACTGAATGAAGTGGTTGAGAAGAAAGAGAAGGTTAATAAGAAGAAAAAGCAAGTGAGATTGGAATACGATGATGAAGATGATGAAGATGTAGATGGTGGATTCGCTATGAAATCCTCACATGAATTGTTAGGTGGAAAGAAGAATGACAAGACTGAGGTTAATGAGAAGAAACATAAAAAAGATGAAAAGAATACTACTGAATCAGTAAAGAAACAGAATGATGAACCAAGGAGTAAGGTTGAAGTGAACGAGCAAAAGAATCAAGCAGTTGCTTCGAAACTTCCCAAGAATAAAATAGAGAACAAGAAGAGGAGAATAAGGAAAAGAGATCCAACTGTTGATTCTGATTACGATTCAAACTTAGACTTTTCAGAAGGTGAATGTGATATGGATGAACTTCGAGAGGTGTCGCTTCATTAATTCTTAGTACGCTTCATTGGTGGATTCTTTCCTGGTCACTTCTTAATTGAGTCAGCCAACCGAACCCCATGCTTCAATAATCTAAACCATTCTTAGATACAAACTTTAGCTCTCAAATAGCCTACGAGTTATACGTTTACCATTTAAATAGGCAAACTCCAACAACTCAGATAGTTCATACGGAACTAGTATATCTCACAATGAATAATTAATGGATAACATACTTTACCCACACTTATTGCTACCTCCACTTTGTGGAGATCACAATATCCGTACCTATGTCGCAACACATTTCTATTAATCAAAGAAGTAAATATAACAATAAAACCCAAACTAAAACACTAAAGAGAACTAAATGATGAAAATTTTAATAGAGGTTGCAAGATTAAAGTCTTAATCTTTTTTTAAATGCACCAGAGGTGCTCTAATTGTTCAGCAGTACTCGTTGTCGTCGTCACCCCAAGTGCTGGAGTAACCTGGGATGTCCTCATGAGAGTTCACCATCAGGTTCATGTCTCTCAACAAAGCCTCCGGGTCTTTAACATTAGTAAAGTCCACATCGTCACGGAGCCATGGGTGAGACAACATCGAGCTGCAGTCAAAACGGTCTTCCAAGCTAAAACGCAAGCACTTTAAAATCAAGTCTGCAATCAACTTCACTTGTACGTCATTCTTGTCAAACTTGTACTTTTCAACCAAAACTTCATGAAGCCCCCAGTATTTGAGGCTGTCAATGTTCTTCAAGATCACCTTGTTAGTTTGAGGTTCCAACTTGAAGTATTTCGAAGTGAGTTTGCAGTCAATCAAGTACTCATCGGAGGGGAACTCGCCAAGTAATTCAATAATTTGTGCCAAGTGGTCCTCGTCCTTGTCAAACAACTTTCCGTCGTACGGGTCAAACAAAAAGTCTCCCGTAATCAACTCAAAGATAATACACCCAAGAGACCACATATCCGTCAGAGCACCCCAAGATTTGTACTTGAGGATGATTTCAGGTGAACGGTACTGTCTCGTTTGGATCTGGTTGGTAAAGTGCACGTGTGAGAAGGTTGCGTTACCCAAGTCGGCAATTTTGACCAGAATATCAGGAGAGGGAGTGTTGTAAGGCAAAGTCGCTTTCGAGACGGATACTTCGGTCTCATCTTCAGACTCCTCTTTGATGGATTCGCTGTAGCTTACCTTCTTAAAGAAAACATCACACAGAGGACATGGAAGTGGCTTAGAAGTACGTATTGGCGATTCGCCGTTGCAAAATGAATTCTTGCTCATTTTGTAGGATGCGGTTGAGGAGGTGCTGGCATTTCTGTGAAGCGTACCTGGGCCGATTGCTGAGCTGTTACGTTTCACCTTCACCTTTTCTTGCTCAATCACCTTAATCAAGTTGTTGATGTCCTTGATTTCAACCAAGATATTTTCCGGTTTGAGATCCGTGTGGATCACTCCACAGTGGTGTACATAGTTCATTGCGACAAACATTTGTTTGACGATTTGGCGAACTAAGTTGAGTGGGATCCCTCCACTCGTGCGCGACTTCTCAATGACACGGAGAAGCAGCTCTGAGTTGAGCTGCAGGATTTTGGTTCCAATGTCAGATTCTACGCTATTTTCAGATGCTACCGAGATTGCTCCGGATCCCTCTTGTGTGATTGGGCTAACAGGAACAGAGTTCTGTGCGCTCATCATCTTTGGTGGGGAGATGCGTAAGTTGAGTCCCAATGAAAGCATCGACTTGGTGTTCTTTTTGAAGGCCTTTGAGTCCCACTTGTAGAACTTCATGTTTGCTGGAGGTGATGTCAGCGACTCGCTGACAACTTCCATAGTCGACAGTTGCGCCAGACCCAGTGTTGGAGTTTGGTTGGTAGTTTCGCTATTCTTTCGCAGAGTCAACTCCTTGTTTAAATTGCTGTGGAACTGTTTGTATTTGTAGATCAAGTTTAAGACGTTTTCTCCTAGCACTTCAAAAACCATGCAAATGTGTTGTCCGTTGGGCCCGCTTACCTCAAAGTCGTCGAGTAACTTCATTACTTGGTCGTAGCCTTTAGTTTCTTGTGGACGAGCTCCAAAGTATTCCTTGTGAGATTCGGTCAAGTGGTGTGCATCTTCCAAAGGGTTCTGTAAAGCCTTTAAGATTTTGATTTCGTCTTCTGCGGCTTCCAAGTAGTTTTTATTTGATTTGACAAACTTGATGGCAACATAGTATTCAGAGGTGTCGGTGGTCAACTTGTTGTTGCTTTCGGTGGTGTTGCTATTGTGAGCAAGGTTGAGTGATGGGTTGTAGCGAGATTTTGCTAACCATACAGTCAGGAAATGTCCCCAGCCCAACTTACGGAGAATGACGTATTCACGGTTAGGGTGTTGGTTTGAGTAGTAGGTTTCACCCTTGTGCACTGGGTGGTATCCGCCAACCTTGTAGTCACGTTCGTTTTCTTCATTTTTGGGGTCAAAGTTGATGTCAGACTCCAGGTCTGAGAGGCATGTGAGATCGTCATCGTCTGCTTCCTCATCTTCTTCTTCATCCTCCTTCTCCTCCTCTTCTCTAAGTTGGTGGTGATTGATGCGTGAGTGTGGGTTGTGGCTAACGATATGTTTTGGGGATTCCGGTGCTAACATGGCGTTGAGTGAAGTTGGTTGGTGTCCGTAAGGGAGTGCGCCGTTGGTTGCACCACTGTCACAAGTCATGTCACTATTTTGGAGTGAGATGCAATCCAGGGTGAATGAGTGGTATGGGTCGTAAGCAGTTGTTGTGAGGTGTTGAGTGTGAGTATAACTTCCACCAATACGGCGATCTTCATTACTATGGATAATAGTAATATGACCATCCTCACTCATATGAGATGGTGGTGATGCAGGAGTACTAGAAGAAGCCACAGCCATCAAACTAGCACGAACAGATCCTATACTTGAAACAGGAGGTGGGACAACTACAACAGAAGGCTTTGTTTCAGCTTTCCGCAGCTTCTTGAAAAGCCCAGCAATATTCAACTTGCCAATCAAACGTCTATCTTCGTCGGTATCACCTGCTGGTGCGCTTGAAGCACCAGGACTGCCTGTCTGCGACTTTCTGTTTATCAATAACATAACGAATCATATACTAGCAAATTTAAATAGTATAATAACTACCCTGATCAAATCAAATCAATAAATCAATATCTACTCCGAGCAATTGGCAGTTTAATATGTCATCAATTTTTATCTCCTTTATGGACTTATATAACTTGATTTTGTTGATTTGGCGCCATAGAAAAAAGAAAAATTCCATTAATTAAAATTAAAAAATGCCATATGCGCTCCCTGCAGGAGTGGGTAATAAGTAAGATAGGTCTCGGGAGAGAATGGTTGGGAAGGCATCCTTCAAAATAGAAGGAGGGGGTTAAACTGCTGGGTAGGGAAGACGAATACATGAGGTTTGCTTGTAACTAATCAAGACTTTCAAGACTTTCAAGAACTTTCAAGAACTTTCAGGGTTTTTGGGTTTTTATGATGTTTGGCTGTCTCTATATTTAAGCCATGGCCGTTAAAGTTTGGTCCGTACTTGCGTCCATACTGAGAGAGGGGGTAACAAAAAAAAGAGCGAGTGAGCGAGCGAGCAACTGAAAGGGGGGGGGGGGGGGGAGGATTTTTTTGAATTTTAATGATGTTGGGTTTACTGGAGAGGAGATGAAGAATCCCGAATCCCCCAAACAAAAAGAATTTCAATACCATAGTAATTGTAGCAATATACAAAAGAGATGATCACAGTGATGTAGAGAGAGAGAAGTTGCTTTCAAGTAGATAAGTGACTGAGATTAGGTATGAATGATTAGCTCGGTTAATGCATAGCAAAAATGGGCCCTGCGGGTGCATGGTTCTGTGGTTGTATGGCTGTTATGGTGAAACTATTAGATAGGAAACAGTGATGAGTTTGTGGGACCCGGATGAATAAGTAGCCATACTGCATATGCTTGTATGGCATTTTTTTACTTTGCATTTTTATACTGGGTAATATTGCAAGTTTGGGTAATATTGTACGGCACAATATTAGCCAAAGAGTAGCAAAAGGCTCAGTGAAAGATTGTGCAATGTTGCATTAAAAGTTGAATGCCGGGGGTGGGTGGGGGACTAGTTTTTCTTGCTGGTTTCATTGGATTAAGAGATCAAAAGATCAGAAAATGGGTAGTTGTGAACTAAAGTTGGGAGAGTAAGGTTATGATAACAGAATGATAATAATGAGGATGTTTTAAAGACAAAGGAATCGATTGAATGCTGGTGCTATTCTCTAGACATTACCACCGAGAAACTATAAAGGATAAAGTTTATTAGAATAATCGCAAAAATTAATATTTGTGACTCTTTTAGGATTTTAAAAAGTAAAGTCTAGCTCCACACTTGAGCCACTTTTTTGAGGAGACGGGATTCCCCAAGAGAATGGTTTTGAGGATAGCTAGGATGGTAAGAGAGAGGCACAGTGCGTTAGGAAGTTAGGTGTGGGTGTTTGTATCTGTGGTATTAGTTAGGAGCAAGGTAAAGTATTGGAGGATCAAAATGATTGGTCTAAATTCTTTTTGTGTACTTTAAAGTGAGCAGCTCTAGAACCAACCACGTGCAAGCAACTAAGAAGCTTAAAGAAATGAATTTTGAGCATGACTTTAGGAGTTGGGATTGAATAGACAGTAGCGTAGGTGACTAGAGATATAGTTTTGTGATAAGGAAGGGTAAGTTTGAATGATGATAAAGTAAATTGAGTTAATTCACCATGGAATGTTTAACCCAGCGAGAATGATGTATATATTAGTAGGGGTGAAGTGGATGAAAAGAATAGGGTGTTTTGAGGAGATTGGGTCAAATTCGGATACAAATACAACATCAATTATTACCTCCGTGATTTTCGAGGCACTGATTATCTTCTGTAAAAAGGGCTTGCAATTGCATAAATTTGACATCGAAGAGGACCTAATCTACACTAAGCGTACTCCACAAAAGTGGAGTGATCTTATCTCAACAGCTGAGGTTTGAGTGGGATGGGTGACGGATTCATAGATCATGATTTTACTTGTTTGTGTAGAGAATGATGTGGAAGATGGCCTTGATTTTAGTTGTATTGTGACTATCTTTAAGAACTAGTCAATTATTCAAAATCGTGAATTTCAATTCAAGAATTAAATTAATTGAAAGACAGCTGGCATTCCCAAGAAACTGAGCTTTTTTATGTCTTGCTCTTAAATAAGTACGATAACTCAAGAAATATGTTGATACTCTTACTACTCAAGAAAAAGAGTAATAATAGATAGGAACTCTTTGAGGAGATTGTACTATTTGATCATAAGTGTTTCCCGTTGTAGTTCTCATGATTTCCTTCCCTTTATCGATATATCGATTATTAACCCTTTTCATCAAATTACGAGCCTTTAGTCTAAAAATGATAAGATACCAAACTAGAAGGTCCGTTGATGCGGGGGGGTACACAACTATATATCCTAATCGCTCACACTGCACTTCAATTAATGATATTTCCCTAACCGTTCGTCTTCCAATCCAGATGGCTTCAAAAAAAAATCTAATGGCTGCAAATATGCACATCCGACACTAAAATGTACACCCATTTCCTGAACAAATGGAGACCCAGTTTGTAGTGTCACTGCAATGCTTTCAAGACCACAATACCGGACTAAACGGTTTGAAGTGCTTGGTGAAAGTCATATTTATTAATCTTCACACCAAACATTTATCACTAGGGGTGCCACGGATCTTGTGATGGAACGCAGGAACACTAACTCGGCTTCTACTTTATTGAGACGATGTATCTACCGATATCTCAGCCGAAGTGATATGCCGATTCTTCTTACCGACATTGTTCGGAGCTCTCCCGTGGTTATTGATCTATACTAAAATGGTCAGCTCTCTAATTCTTTAAGCCAGAAAGTTTTTGAAGATGTTTTGCCATATTAAGGCAAAATACGAGTATTATATCCCTATCCAACAAACTAGTTCAAGGGATATATCAATCTACTCATAACCTGAACCAATATTTCCCAAATCACTCTTAAAACTAACTATGGGGTGGTCAATCAAACTTCTTTCCCCACATTTCCAGTGAGGTTCGAGAACTCTGCTACAGTTGAATCGTCAATAATGCCTCAACTGTCTTCACAACGAAACCTATAACTAAAATTGGACCCCACAATCTTGCATTGATTACCTAAAAAGGAATACGTCAAAATGGTGGGCAATCACTACTTTCAACATCGCAAATTTAACAACCTCTGCATTGAACTGATAAGCGGAGAAACTTAGGTAGATTCGTTTAACATTTGTAGGCCTCTTAACCCTCAAACAGGGCTCAGGGAGAGATCTAGCTACAGGGCAAACAACATATCCTGTCATGTCCTAGCGGACGTCTCATGTTTATTCGCGAATATTACATACATTCTCTCGTCTCATTCCCCTCGGAGTGGTGGAGTCTGCCATATCTATTCTACTGTCTAATCTGAAGAAGTGAAGCGTAACGTCCCAAATGAATGTAGCTTTTTTAGTGGTTTATGGAGTCCACTAACGATTTCAACATGAATCCTTCGATATCCCCAGTCAAAGGGTACAGTTGAGGTACTTGTGCACCATTGTTGTAGTTTTGATTGTTTTGGTTGGGGTAGTTGCCGTAGGCTACCATATCATTACCCGTGAGCTGGGCAGGGGCGCTGGTGCGTCTTTCAAAGTGATTGTACTGTGGGATAGGGTGAAGAAGCGGAACCAGCTGGTACTGCGCATGCATATTTATTGGCATGCTCATTTGCGGCAACTGCTGCTGCTGGAGTGGCTGCAAAAACTGCTGCTGTTGCATAATCTGCTGTTGCATCTGGTGTATTGGTTGTTCCTCGATGCTTTGTAACGGGTCGGCATCATCGAGCGAGCTTCTTCTTCTGTATCCAAACCTACGTGGGACCTGCCCAACCTGTCCAAACAGCCCGCTCGATACATTAGTGTAGTTGCTAGCCCCAAACTGTGAATCTTGCAAGATAGGTGAGCTATTCACGGCTGGAGAATCCTTCTTTTCTGTATAGGGTAACCCAACCACAGCGCACATCCAGATGCGTGTCTTGTATATACGGAATAACTCACGCACCAAGTCTCTAAAGTCAATTCTTTTGCTTGTAGAGTAGTAGAATATAAGTTTTTTACGGTCAAACTGGTATTCTGCGTCAATCAACTTCATCTGAAGCAAATCCTGTGACGCAGTGTTGGAGCTGTTGTTAGTGACATTCGTGATTTTGGCGAGGCAGAGACGGCACGCCTTCTCTTCATCTTGTTTTTTGGCTATAATCTGCAACACGTCTGCTTGCAGTGCCAAAGCAAGCACCTGTTTGGGAAAGTGTAACGAGAGAGAGTTCCCATTGTGGAAGTTTTTGAGTGATAGCTTTTCAACCTCCTCAGTTAAGGCCGACGCTTGTTCTTGCAATTGCAACAATTTGATGAGTCTGCACTCGTCTACACTGGCGTGTATCTTGGCTATACGTCCCAAATCCTTTCCTCTGTCAGCTTCCACAATCACCAAGTCTCCAACATGCACTGTCTGCACTTCTTTAGGCACGTAGAAAACGTCAATACGACCAGCCTTGAACCCCACAAGGCACAACTCGTGACTATGTAACTGATGTTCCATGGGGAGCTTAGGAAGCTGGTGTGCATCCGTCAAGTACTGTTGTTCTGACGAAAAGTTGGTCTCAAGAAACTCCAACGTCGTCTGTACCCGTTTATGTGGGTCAGCACTAAAGTACTCCGACACTAGCATCGAGATATCAGAGCCCAATCCGTTGGCACTTGCAATGCCAAGTGCATTTCCGTTGGAGATGTGATGGTTGTTTGTGGTACCACTGTTGTTTGTGTTACCTTGGCTCGTATGAGTATTTGTGCTCATACCGTGATTTGGTGCATTAATCCCATTTGAAATGGGGCCACCTAATGATGCCCCATACAAGTCGAAATTTCCACCCATACCTGCAAAATTACTATACCCCAAGTTTAATCCATTCATATTCAAGTTATTCACTCCCAAGTTTCCTATTGTAGATTGTCCTGTTGTTGTTGTAGCTCCTGCTGCAGCTTCTGATCTCGATCTTGATCCTCCTGCTGCTCCTGATACAACACCTTGCCCTTGTAAACCTTGTTGTTCAACTACACCTTGAGAATTAGCCAGACTTTGACTTTGCATAACTTGACCCTGAATATCCTGGGATTGAGCTCCTGCATCAAACAGATGTCTCCATCTTTCCCCCCAAATTGAATCACTGGGTCTACGACTCCAAACATTCGTACTAAGATTAATTGGTTGAATCATGTTTTAGACCTAAAAAAACACTAGTCTTGAAGTTAACCAACTTGTGCCCCATATAAATAGTCTTACCACACGGCTGCCCCTGGTCGTAAATGACCCCCCAACCCCCCCTCCATTCTCAAACTTCATTGGCCAGCACCTTTTTTCTGGGGTGATTTTAAGGATTAACAAAAAATAAATAAAAATCTTGTGTATTCTCTTGAGGCTGCAAGTGCTGCCTTTTTGCTTGAACATTTTTCCAGTACGTTTTGCCATTTGGGTTTGGGTCAATGTGTATGTGTATATGGGGCGTTGAAGGAAGGTAGTGGAGGGGAAAAAAAAAAAAAAAGTACCCCCTTTGGGTTCGTGCTTTTAGTGTTAGACCCTTTTGGTTATGAGGATTTACGATGAAATTTTGTTTCAATTTTATGAGGATTACTGGGTTTAGTGTCGCTAGAGATTTTAGACAAACATGAAGCTTTAACTTGCCCTGAAATTGCGTGGAGATAGTGGAAAAGATAATTGGTGTGGAACTAGTATAGTTTTTCGCGTGCGACTCCACGAAGATAGGAACTTAGCCTAGCGAAGAGTATAGTTAATGGTGTGAGAAATAGTTTCCCCTCTTGTTTATCGAATGAATGACGTGAAAAGTGGGAACTGGGTGGTGGAGAAGAGGAGATGGAAATTTCGGTTGAAGACATCTGTCTATTGTTGATAGGTGTATGTTTGATATTGTAAAAGTTTGGGCAACTGGCACCCCATGGTTAGGGTTCGTAATGAATTGAGAATTAGGTTTTGGAGGGGGACTAGGAACTGGAACAAACAGTCAATCGAAAAAGGGAGACATTAAGGGAGACGCAATGCGGGAATGCACAAAGAGGAGAGTACTGAGATTAAAAGGTTCAAAATAAGGGAGCTATGAGTTTATTCACTATTAAACATACAGGGGCAGAAACGAGGAGGTAAGTGGCATTTGAAGAAGATGAAGTGAATAAAAAAAAAAAAAAAAAAAGAGTTGCAAAGGTTAGATACCAGCTGTGTTTACCATCATAGAAGAATAACTCAATTTAGACATGATATAATAATACAATAAAGGATGTTTGGAATTTAGAATATACTTTTATAGTACTTTCGATGGTACGAATATTATGATAAGAACGTTAGTAGCGGATAATAGAGTTAAAAAGATGCACCATAATACGAACTAGGAAAACATATAAAAAAAAGTTATACATCAATTGCAAATACTATATGGATATTTATTCGATCGTACCAGTAGGAACGAATTGAATGGACCAATATTAAAAGTTAAAAGTACAACGTACTGAACCAACCACTGACAATCTGATATTATTTTAGAATCAATAGAGGTATTCTAAACCATTCTAAAAGTCAGCATTCGTCAAGCGAATGATCTACTGTAGAATGAGTTAATTGATGTCAGCCCGGTTATCCAAACGGCTTCATTTCGAAACTCAGCCAACCAAAAGTCAAGGGGTAATTGTGTGCCCTGAATGGGTGCAAAAGAATTAAGACGTTGCGGGGAGACGTTTGTATCGAAGTTTGATGGTCCACTATAGTTCCACTGGGATGAACAAGGCTATTAACTTAAACTTTTAGGTTACAAGATTTCACATAATGCTCACAAATTGAAGATCCTGAAAAGTTTAAAGGGTCTGGATGGAGGTTCGATTAGGCTTAGGGAGGGAGGGTGTAAAGGGGATACAGATGACATTAATGTTTTTATTTCAAATGTTAGTGTTTATGAATATCCTTCGATGTTAATTTCACCATTTTCATTCTAATGTATCTTTAGTGTTAGCGTTTTGATCAACTCAATGGTTGCCATTTTGGAATGGTTTAGAGCTGGGTACTGCTTCTGAATTGTTAACCTCTTATCCTTTTATAATTGTGGCTTTTGGGGTTATCAATGGCCGAGTCATCATCCTCACATATCAACTTTTTTGTTGAGTTGGTTTATTACGTTATGCTTATGACCTTGTGCTTACGACCTTGTGCTTATGCCCTCGTGCTTATGACCTCACGCATATACAATCGTCATAAACGTCATCAGATTATTAGATTGCAGCTGAATGTTAATTCGGCACTCCCTAATCTAAAGTTACGAATTACTTTGCAGAACACCGTATAGACGTCCAACGACACTAATGAAATTTGTACTCGCGTTCCTTAAACCTTGATACATTGTATAAAGAGGCGAAGAGTCGCTATTATGCATAATCAGCATGGTGTATATGTGTACACACCATTAGACTACAGAATCTGTGCACAAAATATCTAATCTTTACATACATTTTTGCAACCACCTCGAATATATTTCAAACTGATTTCAGTTTGAATTACAGTCTGATTGAGTACTTTAATCCTTCGTAGTATCCTACACCCTTCTAGTCCTTCGTATATTGTTGTTTTAATACTACATGCCTATTTTTCATTTCTTTATATTACATTTCAAAAATGGATTAATTTATTTCATCCACATTCTAAATCAGTTTTGTCGTCTCTTACTATTACATATACGTTTACTCTTCTCTTAGCAACAATTACTCAATATCTCCTTCTTGGGGAACTCCGTTATCGGATCTCCAGCTTAGTATCCCAGTCTTGATTTCTCCATCATGTCATCCCTTTGATATCTCAATTTCCCTCAACATACTACTCCCTAATCCCCTTCCATCTCCCCAAACGAAATTCATATATTACACTATAAATTATAGCAAACAAACATAGAGCAGGCCGTCCGTACAACAGAAGACCCAAAAACAGTGTCAATAGATCATAGAACCATACCGTAAAGACCAGAATAAAACAAGAAAACAGGGAAGTGAAGGTGATAAAAAAAGCGGCCTTGGCCATTACTCACAGCATGCACGCACTACTGGTATGGCTGCTGGTTAGGTATGTTGCCATTTTGCATGTTGTTGAAGTATTGTTGGTACACCAGCGAGTCGCCGTACGCGTTTGGTGGGATTGGCATCCCTGGTTGTTGTGGGTGGCCGGCATTTGGGTATGGGATGCCGTGCGCAATGTGTGCGCCGGCAGGCAATTGTTGCTGGTGAACCTGTGCTGCGGCCGCAGCTGCTGCCGCATGTTGTTGCTGTTGTGCTGCTTGTTGGTGTTGTGCTGCTTGTTGTTGTGCTGCAGCTTGTTGTTGAGCATTGGGTGCAGGCAGCTGGTCAGGGGAGTCTTGTGAGTTACCATCGCTCTGGTCTCCTTGGTCATCACCTAATCCTTCCTCAGGAGCATTAAGACAAGCCTGGATCAAGTTCTTACCCTCACTCTTGGTCACTAAGGGTTGTAATTTGGGTGTGGTAAAAGTGTAAACCAATCCAGTTTCACTCACAACCAAAAGTAACACCTGTGTTCCTGTCAACACACTCAACTCATAAGCTTTCTTCATAATACCCGCCTTTCTCTTTGAAAACGTAATGTGACGACGCGACTTGTCCTGGATGAACTTGATCTCAATCTTTCTCCTTTCCTTCTGTTGTTTGCCTCCACTTGGCTCATCATCATCATCGTCGTCGCCTCCAGCAGGAACGTGCCCGCCGGCAACAACCCCACCATGTGTGCCGTCAAAGTGATGGTCTTGAGTCTCAATCTTGGCTTCGGTAGCTTCGGACATCTTGCTTGGTTCAGTTAGTAAACAATCTATTAATGTCTCTCCAATGTCTTTGTCAATGTCTCGTAAATGTCTCCTTACTAATGTCTCGCAATTAATTTCCTTCCAATGTCTCTCGTCTGGTTCCCTATCAATTGATCTTTAAACATCCCAGAGTTCCTTCTCTCTACCTTCTCATACAACCCCAGTAGACGATTTCCGTATCCAGTACGACTAATTCAGATTTAGCCACCTCTTTGTTGTTCCATTTTTTCTGCGCTTTTCGGGGGGGATCTTTTGTGCTTGGTTTTTCACCTCTTATTTTTTCAATCGTATTCTTTAAATTGCCACTCGATTGTGTCCCCTCCTTCGACGAACTTAAATGAGAGCCAATGGGGGTGTGGGCACATGACTTTCGCCAGTCTCTCAGTCTGCTACTATGTTTGGAAAAGAAGGCTAAGTTCAGGTACCCCCGCTATTTCCCCCCTCCTCCTCTTCTCCTTTTCTCTCTCCGGTTCTCCCTACACCTGTTATTTATTTTTTTTTTGGCTGGAACTTCACTAGTGGTGCTGTTTAGGTTTTTCCCTGCTTTTTTTCCTTCCTCTTACTGGTTGTTTGGGGATTCCTCCACAGCCTCTACAACTGAAGCCCACGTCTGGGGCGATTGAGATAGGCCAAGTCCCATCGTGGAAGGATGCAACCGTTTGAGCCCACCACAATAGGAAGGTGTGTGTCGCAAGGCCGCCAGATTAGGCAAGCCCAGGTTGGCAGAATTGGGGGGCAGCGAAAAAAATGGTACTGGTAAAACGCCTAAAAACAAAAGACGGAGTGGGTGAGAATGGCCATCAAACAGTCGAAATTCGGGCCTTTGGTGTTGGAACTAGTCAGAGGTGGTCTCTGAGACAACATTGCGGACTAGTTACATTGAACTAGACATGGATTGAGCTGTGACCAGGGTCGATACATACCTTTGTTGATAGAAAAAACAATTACAAAAGTAAAAATTTTGAAAGAGGATTTTTTACTCAATAGGGAATTGCTGTGTTTGATGGGAGGAGAGTTACTCTGTTTTGTTAGGCGGTATTTGGATTACGCTGAGCACGTTGGAGTCTACACGTGCGTATGCACGTGTTTGGTCATCCAATCAATACGCTTTCATTTCTTTCATAAGTCATACTTCTAGTAAACCAAACCAAGGATGTTAAACATACTGGTTTACTATTCATTGTTCGTTTTCTTTCAAAGAATTAGTAATTGAAGTTGTATATTTTATATTCTAAATCTTCTTGACTTAGATTTATTGATTACTCTTTTTGATCTATTTACACTGTACACTTCAAATCTATTAACTTCGTATTGTTATCTGCTTATTCCATGTCCTATGCATTATTATATAATACCTTTCATTATCATATTCATCTTTTCGTGCTTTTCGTAACTCCCATCAGGCTCACCACCCACAGCATCCTCATCACCGTTATTCTTCTCATTCCAGTACCTTATCTCGAAATTTCCCTAAACAGATGGCTGCAAATTAGAAATTTTCACCATCCAGAGGTGAACAATTGACGCGATGAGTTACCGTTTTCATCTCATGTACATCATCCTGAAAGATTGCTAAAATCAGATTCCGTCTCTTTAGATAAACTTGAAGTGTTGGATGCATTCACCTACACCACCTTGTTAGTTGGGAATAACTAACGTTAATCTCGGTCTCCACAAAGTGAAAGGATCGGAATGTAACCTAAAGAGCTGGTACCAAAAGATTTAACAATTCGATAAAAGGGCGTGACTTCTGGTGTTCTATTTCACTGTATTCTTGGTTTGCGTGTCACTTGTGAATGCATGTCTACGCATCGGCTATTTGCCCAGAAAGGTCAGTAGTCAAGAAAATAGACAATAGTGAGATTGTGGTTAAGGTACTACATCGAGACTCGCAGACGACGCAAGCTTGCTATCACTTTTGAAACCTTAAATATAGAATTTCGAATCAGTGGTTCCAAATCATCAAATGGTGCGGAATGAAGGGTGACAAAAGTTGAAGTAATCAGAGGACATCAATACCTTCACTCCACATCCAATGTTAAAAATACTTCCCAAACTATTTTGTGGGGTGCATTCTAAATCACCTTCATTCCAGGTTACAGGAAATTACTAATGCCAAGAAGCACTCAAGTACAACTGGTTACTGGTCTTGCTCGTATCTTTAAAGATCATACAATATTTTGTTACTAGTATTACTAAGTAATTTAATCTTATTGTATCGTTAATACATATTGTACATTCTGGTTGGACTGCATAAACTACAAATTTCTAATTCAATGTCCTCTTCAAGCAGTAACCTCTTCACTTAACTTCTCATCTTTCTCCTCCTTCTTATCTTCTTGTGCTTTCTCCTCTAATTTTTCCTCTATGGCTTCTTCCTCAACTACTTCTTCTTTTTTCTCATTCACAACCACATCCAACTGCAAACCATCCTTTAACACCTTTTGTACAGCTTTCTTGATCTTCTTGTTTGAATCTTCAATAGGTCTACGGGCACTCACGATCATCGCTCGTAATAACTTACTCTTGAGAATTAAACTTAGTGGTGCAGTTTTGATCAACTTCCCAACCAGTCCAACCAAAGAAACTGCTCTCTTTTCTTCAGTATCCTCCAAGAGAATCGGTACTAATTCTTTGCTCAACTCGTTAAATTCACTTCGGAATCGAAGGTAGTTATCTTGCACCTCTACAGCATCTGTAGCAGCAAAAATTTCGTCCTGTTCTTCAGCACTGTCGAAAATATAATTACCAGTTTCTGGATCGTAAACACTGAGTTCCACCCCCCAATCCGAGTCGAATTCTTCGAGAATTTTTCGTTCCTGTGCTTTTTTGGCTGTTTCTGCTGCTCTCTTTTCGTTCGTTTTGTTTGGACGTTTTGGTGCCGGTGTTGGTGCTGGTGCGGCTGCGACTTTCTTCTTCTTTGGTTTGATAATCACCTCCTCTTCTTCGTCTTCGTCCACTCCTTGCTCTATAGCTGCAATCTCTTCAGGGGTGGGTATATTAGACCCCCACCGGACAAATAATGACATCTCCGGGGGATTACGTGCCAATTTGTACGCCTTCTCCAACATCGTGTCCTTTCTCCTCTTACTTCCACTGCCAACAAAATACGCGTCGACCTTGTCAGGTCCCAAAAGCTTGACATCACTCGAGTTTATCCATATATACGTGTCGTCACTGAAGAATCGAACTGGTATGGTGCGAGAAGGCTTGCCCTTCTTACTCCTACTTCCACTCTTTGGTTTCTTGTCAGAGATGTTTTCAGGAAGAAGTGATTCGTCAAGAACCATAGCTGGCCATGGTGGGTACCCTTTGACTTTGGCTAGCACGATCGTCGTAGGTGTATATGGATCCTCAACACCTTCTTCTTTATTCGTCTCTGTCATTTCGATGTTTTAAATGTATTGAATTTTCATTTTTCCACTCAATCATATATTCTTTACAATGGTTGTGAGATTCCATTTCAAGTGTTCTCTTATATTATATACTTCTGTTGCTTCAATTGAATCTTTCTATAACCTGTATCTCTGGACTTCTATAAAACAGCATCCCAGAAATAAATCATCCCATTTCCACTAGTACATACCAAACGGTTCTTGTCCTGGTCGTATCGTACAATATTCATCACTCCTTCAACATCTGACCATTGCTTGATATTGAACTTCTTATATAACTTCAAGTTGTTTTCACAATTCCACAATAAAACCTCCCCATTGTCGGTTCCATTAACAATATGATTGGAATCTACATATTGTGCATTCAACTTGTAATTTCCTTCGTTGTGGGTCTGCACTGATGTTATTTTCACTCCGTCTCGTATTATCTGTACTTCACCACTACTCATATTAAGTAAGATATTCCCATCGTGTGTATCCACCAGGTTGACAGAGGTACCCACTCTATCTGTAATCACTTGCCCGTTTCGGAAATCAACAATATGTACCTCTCCATTACTGCCTCCAACTACAAGTTCAAACGAACCATTTGTAGCAATACCATTCAAGTTATCGTTCCCTAAGTCGATACTAAAAACCGGAACTCTTGTCTTAGTTTGTCTCAAATCGTAAAGGTGCAACTTGTGACCAACACCAACAACAGAACATAAGGAATCGTTCAAGAATGTACAACTCAATGCTTGGTCCAGATTAGGTAGTATTTGGTATCCTGTTTCCTTTTGTTTAATGGTGTCAAAGAAACTTAGACTGTCCTTGGAGCCAGCTACGAAAACCTGACTACTTGGTGAGACTGATAAACAATCGATGGGGTACATCTGGCGCCATGCACGCTCTAAGGAAACGGAAGTTAAAGTTTCTAAATCATGCAACTTGATCTTATTGTCGTTTCCACCCCCTGTCAAAACGAAATTAGTGTCTCTGACCAAACAAAGGCCATTGATTGTAGAGTTTTCATGAGCTTTCAAGTGGTTCATACTTTTGAAAAAGACATTTGAAATGGAAAGAGTGAAAATTTAGTACATAGATTTTGAAAATTATTGGGAATAACGGAAACAGAATAAGAGTGTACTCTAAGTTTACGGAGAGATATACTTACTTCTTGGTTTCGTGATTTGCAGACTTGTAATCATCAAGTTAAGGTGGTAAATAAGGAATAGCATGGGAAATGTGTATGTCACGTGTTTTGCAACCAATAACATATTGCATGCATTTGGTAAGGTCAATCTCATCTTAATGAGTTAGTGTAAGAACAGAATGCAATAGCGTTGCTTTAGTGGTCTGCTTTGATTCAAGTTAATCCAAATATTTAAACTTATTTGAGTTTATCCAAATATGACAAGTTGTCATCTTCATTTATTATAGTCAACAAAAATCTAACGAATAGCGCAACCTCCGTTTACTAATACTCCACAGCTTAGATAAATTGTTGAATGTCAATCATTAACTTCTCATACCCAACTAAAGACTTTATCAGCATAGACTCTCTAATTACATCAACTTTATGCACACACTCTAAAATCTATACTAATTCGAAGAAGTCTAGTTAACACTTCGTTCCATTAATTGGATCATTCTTAAAGCCACCTTAGTAAATTTTAGAAGATTGTTTATCCGGTCAGATAGCAGTTTCAATACATCATACCACCATTCGAAACTTTTAGGTTACGAGTCAATTTTCAGATGAAAACCAAAGGTTTTTGATATTAAGGTTTGATAAGAAATTACAAATTAATTATGGGTATTGTTTGGTTAGTTCCTTCCCTACCTTCTACTCTATTGTTGGATACCTATTAAATCAGTTCAATCTCAGCTTTATCACTCCGCACACTAAAAACTTGATTCGACAACTCTTCCATACATACTAATCCCGGTATGCTCCACTTTGGTACCACATTTAGGTATGAGGGACCCTCGGAGTTCGCTCCCGCAGCTTCCGTCTTCTGTCTCCTTTCATCACCTGAGGCCAAATGCGTGCCTTTGCCACACTTAATTACTCCATGGATTTCAACAATTTTTCTCGAATGAAAAATTGAGAGAAGGAAACACAGACGTACAGGGACCCCGCTGCGTCCCACACATGGTGGGGTAGTAATTGATTTCCTTGAAACTTCTCGATATGATTGGGAACAACCGAAATGCCAACTTTAAACCAATTGAGTAGATTTTAACTACTCCACCTCCTCAACACTTTGCCTTTTTCAGAGCACGTTCTTTCTCCGAAGATTGCTATTTTTTAAATATCTTTCCATTATGCACCGAAGTTCCACAAACTAGGGGATCTTACGAGCCAGTTTAGAGGGAATTGTGAGCCTCCACCGAGGATTAGTTCTTGGAAGTTGTTGTGACGAGGTGACCCTACTACTACTCCTTGTAATCAATTGACTCGTAGTACACCCAATTCAAACGCTATTGAACCCAATTGAGTCGAACTGACATCTAAAATCGTTAGAGCTCGCTACTATTCAACGTATCCATTATCATTTATTAATCGAACCATTGAGTAATTTATATATAATTAAAGAGAGACAATTGCTTGGATTAGGATGGGCAACTAATCTATCTAGATTAAGCACACATGCTAGCATAAATAGCTCCACATTCCAATCCGGTCTGGCCCATCTCTCTATACTTCCGTACTGTATACAGATTAGTGGAGACAACTGGAACAATCCCCCCCGAGCCCCCCCTTTCTAATTTTGTTGTGTGAATCGGACCATATATAAATATAGGTTATTGCCCCAAATCCTCAAAAAGGCTACACACTCTATATTATTGTAAAATGGGTGACTACTTAACTCCATCTGAGTTGCCTCAACCGCGTCTTAAGAGAACTAATACTGGTTTTACTCCAAACCAGATTATTGCTCTTGATGCTGCTATTCCTGAATCTGCAAAGCACATTTGGAAGAAGTACTCTCTGCTCAAAGCTTTCGATGGCGGTGTTACAAAGTCCAGCTCTGTTCATGACAAGTCGGCTTTTGAACAGAGTTTTGTCAAGCATGTTGAAACCACTCTTGCTAGAAATATGTACAATTGTGACTCCCTTGGTGCCTACCAAGCTGCCTCAATTGCTGTGAGAGATGCTTTGTTAATTGACTGGGCAAACACTCAGCAAAAGCAAACTGTTCATGATGGTAAGCGTGTCTACTACTTGCTGTTGGAATTCTTGATGGGACGTGCTATGGATAATGCAATTATCAATTTGAAATCACGTGATACTATCAGCGAGTCGTTAAATGAATTGGGATTCAACTTGGAAGACGTGTTGGAACAAGAACCAGATGCTGCCTTAGGTAACGGTGGTTTAGGTCGTTTAGCTGCATGTTTTGTCGACTCTCTCTCCCTGAAAAACTACTCAGGTTGGGGATACGGTCTCAACTACCAATACGGTATTTTCAAGCAAAAGATTGTTGACGGATACCAGGTTGAAACTCCGGACTACTGGCTTAAGTATGCCAACCCATGGGAAATTGACCGTAAGGAAATTCAGATCCCAGTTGACTTCCAAGGTTACGTCTACGAAGAGTATGACCAAAACACCGGAAAGCCCCGCAAGGTCTGGCGTGGTGGTGAACGTGTTTTGGCCGTTGCAGCCGATTTCCCAATTCCTGGCTACAATACTGAAAACACCAACAACTTGCGTTTGTGGAACTCCAAGCCAACACACGAGTTTGACTTCAACAAGTTTAATGCCGGTGACTACCAGCAATCGGTTGCTTCTCAACAGAGTGCTGAATCGATCACCTCTGTTTTGTACCCTAACGACAACTTTGACAGTGGTAAGGCACTTAGATTAAAGCAGCAATACTTTTGGGTTGCTGCTTCGCTCCACGACATTGTTCGCCGTTTCAAGAAGCTGCACAAGCTGCAATGGGACAAGTTTGCCGACCAGATTGCTATCCAATTGAACGACACACATCCAACTTTAGCCATTGTTGAGCTCCAGCGTATCTTTGTAGATTTGGAAGGTTTAGACTGGGACTACGCTTGGTCCATTGTTACTAGTGTGTTTGCCTACACCAACCACACTGTCATGACCGAAGCTTTAGAAAAGTGGCCTGTGGACTTGGTTGGGTACTTGTTACCTCGTCACTTGGAAATTATCTACGATATCAACTTCTACTTCTTAAAGGAAGTTGAGCAGAAGTTCCCTGACGATCGTGAACTTTTGGGCCGTGTCTCTGTTATCGAGGAAAACAGCCCCAAGTCCGTAAGAATGGCCTACTTGGCCATTATTGGTTCTCACAAGGTGAATGGTGTTGCTGAATTGCACTCTGAATTGATCAAGACCACTATTTTCAAGGACTTTGTCCGTGTATTTGGCCCTAACAAGTTCACCAACGTCACCAACGGTATCACTCCACGTAGATGGTTGAGACAAGCCAACCCACAATTGGCCAAATTGATTAGTGAGAAGTTGAACGACCCACTGTACGAGTACTTGACCAACTTGGGTAACTTGAAGAAGTTGGAAAAGTTTGTTGACGACAAGGACTTCTTAGTTGAATGGGACAACATCAAGTTTAACAACAAGCGCCGTTTGGCCAACTTGGTTAAGCAAGAAACTGGTATTGAATTGAATCCTAACCATCTCTTTGACGTGCAAGTTAAGAGAATCCACGAGTACAAGAGACAACAGCTTAACATTTTCGCTGTTATCTACAGATACTTGCGTATCAAGGAATTGCTTCTGGAGGGTGTTTCTATTGACGAGATCAAGTTGAAGCACTTTATTTCGAAGGTATCTATATTTGGTGGTAAGGCTGCTCCAGGTTACTACATGGCTAAGACCATCATCCACTTGATCAACAAGGTTGGAGACGTTGTAAACAACGACCCAGACTTCCAAGATTTGCTCAAGGTTGTTTTCATTCCAGACTACAATGTTTCGAAGGCTGAGATTATCACCCCAGCTTCGGACTTGTCGAACCACATTTCGACCGCAGGAACTGAAGCAAGTGGTACTTCTAACATGAAGTTTGCCTTGAATGGTGGTTTGATCATCGGTACTGTAGACGGTGCCAATGTTGAGATTACACGTGAAATTGGTGAGGACAACATCTTCTTGTTTGGTAACTTGGCTGAGTCTGTTGAGGAGTTGAGACACAAGCACATTTTCGAAGGTGTTCAAGTTCCAGAGACTTTGAACAAGGTGTTTGGTGCTATTGAGTCCGGTAAGTTTGGTAACCCCGACGAGTACAGATCATTGATTGACAGTATTCGTTACCACGGTGACCACTATTTGGTTAGTGACGACTTTGACTTGTTCTTGAAGGCACATGACAAGCTTGAAAAGGTTTATGGTCACCATGGAGGCGATGCCAAGGACAAAGATCACTTGAACAGATGGGTCAAGAAGTCCGTATTGAGTGTTGCTAACATGGGATTCTTTAGCAGTGACAGGTGCATTGATGAGTACGCAGAAAACATCTGGCATGTTGAGCCATTGAACCAGTAAGTAAGGTAAATATAAGAGAATAGATTATTGATTATTTGAACTCCGATAGAACCGAGATTTTGTGAGATGCAGTCTAGATGGATAGAAGAAGCATCTTAGTTGCTGACTTTTGCAAATTGAAATCTCGGTCAAATTGTAGCCGATCTTCGCACTTGTTGAGGCCTGTAATGGACACGTTAGATGATGATTTTGTAGTTTAGATTACAAAAGCAACTAAGTTAGAGAATTCTTTTGACGTGAAACAATAAGTGTACGTTTGCCAATTATGTTGCGATGAGCTGCATAATCACCGACATTAGAATAGTTATGTGCACAGCACAATAAGGATTGAAAGGATTGTCAATGACAAATGCACCCCAACAGTAGTGTTAAATGTAATCCTTTAAGAGAATTGGCAAAGGAAAGTTAGACTCTACTGATATAACTTCGAATTAGATTGTAAATACCATCAACTACTAATTAGTTTGTTGAAAAATCGTCGGTTATATGTCCTTGAAAGCCTCAATATGTACTTAGTTTCTGGCTTAACATTGTCTCTTTATTGTTTATGGATAAACTCTTCGGAAATAACACCCAAACTAAACTCAGGGAAACCGTTAGAATCTTCTATGTTGAACAGGGGATAAACGGATATCTGCAGATTGGTTGGTTGATATTAAAATTTGTCAGCTGTACATTCATGAAATTGCTTTTTTTCTTTTTGCACCCAAACGTTAAAGTAAGATGTCAAAACAAGGGTTGTTGCTTGACGTATCAGGCAGTGCTTGCCATATGTGTTGTTAGCACGGTGTCGGCTTGCTGAATAATGTAAGATTAATATAAAAGAAGGGGTATCTGTCTACTTGTAGGTTTTTGAATACAACTATACAAACAAACAATGGCATCAACTGTACCTCAAACATTCAAAGGATTCGCTCCAAAAATCGATGCAAGCTGGGACCAACTCAAATTGGTTGAGTACGAAAGAAAGTCAATTAACCCCCATGATGTAGTCATTGAGAACGTCGCTTGTGGGGTCTGCGGAACAGATAGTCACGTGCTTCAAAAAGGGTTTGGTCCTTTAAGAAGAGAGGACTTGGTTCCGGGGCACGAGATCGTTGGACGTGTTATTGCTCTTGGTGAAGAGGTTACCGA